>CAJYYI030000215.1:0-139307 GCA_913789915.3 Sphecodes monilicornis
ACTGAAATGTAATGAAATGTACAAGAATATACTGAAATGTACTGAAATGTACAAGATTACACTGAAATGTACTGAAATGTACAAGAATATACTGAAATGTACAAGAATATACTGAAATGTACCAGAATATACTGAAATGTACTGAAATGTACAAGAATATACTGAAATGTACTGAAATGTAGAAGAATATACTGAAATGTACTGAAATGTACAAGAATATACTGAAATGTACTGAAATGTAGAAGAATATACTGAAATGTACTGAAATGTACAAGAATATACTGAAATGTACTGAAATGTACAAGAATATACTGAAATGTACTGAAATGTAGAAGAATATACTGAAATGTACAGAAATGTACAAGAATATACTGAAATGTACTGAAATGTACAAGAATATACTGAAATGTACTGAAATGTACAAGAATATACTGACATGTACTGAAATGTGCAAGAATATACTGAAATGTACAAGATTATACTGAAATGTACTGAAATGTACAAAAATATACTGAAATGTACAAGATTACACTGAAATGTACTGAAATGTACAAGAATATACTGAAATGTACAAGAATATACTGAAATGTACCAGAATATACTGAAATGTACTGAAATGTACAAGAATATACTGAAATGTACAAGATTACACTGAAATGTACTGAAATGTACAAGAAAATACTGAAATGTACAAAATTATACTGAAATGTACTGAAATGTACAAGAATATACTGAAATGTACTGAAATGTACAAGAATATACTGAAATGTACAAGATTATACTGAAATGTACTGAAATGTACAAGAATATACTGAAATGTACAAGATTACACTGAAATGTACTGAAATGTACAAGAATATACTGAAATGTACTGAAATGAACATGAATATACTGAAATGTACTGAAATGTATTGAAATGAACATGAATATACTGAAATGTACTGAAATGTACAAGAATATACTGAAATGTACAAGATTACACTGAAATGTACTGAAATGTACAAGAATATACTGAAATGTACTGAAATGTACAAGAATATACTGAAATGTACTGAAATGTATTGAAATGAACATGAATATACTGAAATGTACTGAAATGTACAAGAATATACTGAAATGTACAAGAATATACTGACATGTACTGAAATGTACAAGAATATACTGAAATGTACTGAAATGTACAAGAATATACTGACATGTACTGAAATGTACAAGAATATACTGAAATGTACAAGATTACACTGAAATGTACTGAAATGTACAAGAATATACTGAAATGTACAAGAATATACTGAAATGTACCAGAATATACTGAAATGTACTGAAATGTACAAGAATATACTGAAATGTACTGAAATGTACAAGAATATACTGAAATGTACTGAAATGTACAAGAATATACTGAAATGTACAAGATTACACTGAAATGTACTGAAATGTACAAGAATATACAGAAATGTACAAGAATATACTCAAATGTACTGAAATGTACAAGAATATACTGAAATGTACTGAAATGTACAAGATTACACTGAAATGTACTGAAATGTACAAGAATATACTGAAATGTACAAGAATATACTGAAATGTACCAGAATATACTGAAATGTACTGAAATGTACAAGAATATACTGAAATGTACTGAAATGTAGAAGAATATACTGAAATGTACTGAAATGTACAAGAATATACTGAAATGTACTGAAATGTAGAAGAATATACTGAAATGTACTGAAATGTACAAGAATATACTGAAATGTACTGAAATGTACAAGAATATACTGAAATGTACTGAAATGTACATGAATATGCTGAAATGTACAGAAATGTACAAGAATATACTGAAATGTACAAGAATATACTGAAATGTACTGAAATGTACAAGAATATACTGACATGTACTGAAATGTGCAAGAATATACTGAAATGTACAAGATTATACTGAAATGTACTGAAATGTACAAAAATATACTGAAATGTACAAGATTACACTGAAATGTACTGAAATGTACAAGAATATACTGAAATATACAAGAATATACTGAAATGTACCAGAATATACTGAAATGTACTGAAATGTACAAGAATATACTGAAATGTACAAGAATATACTGAAATGTACCAGAATATACTGAAATGTACTGAAATGTACAAGAATATACTGAAATGTACAAGATTACACTGAAATGTACTGAAATGTACAAAATTATACTGAAATGTACTGAAATGTACAAGAATATACTGAAATGTACTGAAATGTACAAGAATATACTGACATGTACTGAAATGTGCAAGAATATACTGAAATGTACAAGATTATACTGAAATGTACTGAAATGTACAAAAATATACTGAAATGTACAAGATTACACTGAAATGTACTGAAATGTACAAGAATATACTGAAATGTACAAGAATATACTGAAATGTACCAGAATATACTGAAATGTACTGAAATGTAAAAGAATATACTGAAATGTACAAGAATATACTGAAATGTACCAGAATATACTGAAATGTACTGAAATGTACAAGAATATACTGAAATGTACAAGATTACACTGAAATGTACTGAAATGTACAAGAAAATACTGAAATGTACAAAATTATACTGAAATGTACTGAAATGTACAAGAATATACTGAAATGTACTGAAATGTACAAGATTACACTGAAATGTACAAGAATATACTGAAATGTACTGAAATGAACATGAATATACTGAAATGTACTGAAATGTATTGAAATGTACAAGAATATACTGAAATGTACTGAAATGTACAAGAATATACTGAAATGTACTGAAATGAACATGAATATACTGAAATGTACTGAAATGTATTGAAATGAACATGAATATACTGAAATGTACTGAAATGTACAAGAATATACTGAAATGTACTGAAATGTACAAGAATATACTGAAATGTACTGAAATGTACAAGAATATACTGAAATGTACAAGATTACACTGAAATGTACTGAAATGTACAAGAATATACAGAAATGTACAAGAATATACTCAAATGTACTGAAATGTACAAGAATATACTGAAATGTACTGAAATGTACAAGAATATACTGAAATGTACTGAAATGTACAAGAATATACTGACATGTACTGAAATGTACAAGAATATACTGAAATGTACAAGATTACACTGAAATGTACTGAAATGTACAAGAATATACTGAAATGTACAAGAATATACTGAAATGTACCAGAATATACTGAAATGTACTGAAATGTACAAGAATATACTGAAATGTACAAGATTACACTGAAATGTACTGAAATGTACAAGAATATACTGAAATGTACAAAATTATACTGAAATGTAGTGAAATGTACAAGAATATACTGAAATGTACTGAAATGTACAAGAATATACTGAAATGTACAAGATTATACTGAAATGTACTGAAATGTACAAGAATATACTGAAATGTACTGAAATGAACATGAATATACTGAAATGTACTGAAATGTATTGAAATGTACTGAAATGTATTGAAATGTACAAGAATATACTGAAATGTACTGAAATGTACAAGAATATACTGAAATGTACTGAAATGTAGAAGAACATACTGAAATGTACAGAAATGTACAAGAATATACTGAAATGTACTGAAATGTACAAGAATATACTGAAATGTACTGAAATGTACAAGAATATACTGACATGTACTGAAATGTGCAAGAATATACTGAAATGTACAAGATTATACTGAAATGTACTGAAATGTACAAGAATATACTGAAATGTACAAGATTACACTGAAATGTACTGAAATGTACAAGAATATACTGAAATGTACAAGAATATACTGAAATGTACCAGAATATACTGAAATGTACTGAAATGTACAAGAATATACTGAAATGTACAAGATTATACTGAAATGTACTGAAATGTACAAGAATATACTGAAATGTACAAGATTACACTGAAATGTACTGAAATGTACAAGAATATACTGAAATGTACTGAAATGAACATGAATATACTGAAATGTACTGAAATGTATTGAAATGTACAAGAATATACTGAAATGTACTGAAATGTACAAGAATATACTGAAATGTACTGAAATGAACATGAATATACTGAAATGTACTGAAATGTATTGAAATGAACATGAATATACTGAAATGTACTGAAATGTACAAGAATATACTGAAACGTACTGAAATGTACAAGAATATACTGAAATGTACTGAAATGTACAAGAATATACTGAAATGTACAAGATTACACTGAAATGTACTGAAATGTACAAGAATATACAGAAATGTACAAGAATATACTCAAATGTACTGAAATGTACAAGAATATACTGAAATGTACTGAAATGTACAAGAATATACTGAAATGTACTGAAATGTACAAGAATATACTGAAATGTACAAGAATATACTGAAATGTACCAGAATATACTGATATGTACTGAAATGTACAAGAATATACTGAAATGTACAAGATTACACTGAAATGTACTGAAATGTACAAGAATATACTGAAATGTACAAGATTACACTGAAATGTACTGAAATGTACAAGAATATACTGAAATGTACAAAATTATTCTGAAATGTAGTGAAATGTACAAGAATATACTGAAATGTACTGAAATGTACAAGAATATACTGAAATGTACAAGATTATACTGAAATGTACTGAAATGTACAAGAATATACTGAAATGTACAAGAATATACTGAAATGTACCAGAATATACTGAAATGTACTGAAATGTACAAGAATATACTGAAATGTACAAGAATATACTGAAATGTACCAGAATATGCTGAAATGTACTGAAATGTACAAGAATATACTGAAATGTACAAGATTACACTGAAATGTACTGAAATGTACAAGAAAATACTGAAATGTACAAAATTATACTGAAATGTACTGAAATGTACAAGAATATACTGAAATGTACTGAAATGTACAAGAATATACTGACATGTACTGAAATGTGCAAGAATATACTGAAATGTACAAGATTATACTGAAATGTACTGAAATGTACAAAAATATACTGAAATGTACAAGATTACACTGAAATGTACTGAAATGTACAAGAATATACTGAAATGTACAAGAATATACTGAAATGTACCAGAATATACTGAAATGTACTGAAATGTAAAAGAATATACTGAAATGTACAAGAATATACTGAAATGTACCAGAATATACTGAAATGTACTGAAATGTACAAGAATATACTGAAATGTACAAGATTACACTGAAATGTACTGAAATGTACAAGAAAATACGGAAATGTACAAAATTATACTGAAATGTACTGAAATGTACAAGAATATACTGAAATGTACTGAAATGTACAAGATTACACTGAAATGTACTGAAATGTACAAGAATATACTGAAATGTACTGAAATGAACATGAATATACTGAAATGTACTGAAATGTATTGAAATGTACAAGAATATACTGAAATGTACTGAAATGTACAAGAATATACTGAAATGTACTGAAATGAACATGAATATACTGAAATGTACTGAAATGTATTGAAATGAACATGAATATACTGAAATGTACTGAAATGTACAAGAATATACTGAAATGTACTGAAATGTACAAGAATATACTGAAATGTACTGAAATGTACAAGAATATACTGAAATGTACAAGATTACACTGAAATGTACTGAAATGTACAAGAATATACAGAAATGTACAAGAATATACTCAAATGTACTGAAATGTACAAGAATATACTGAAATGTACTGAAATGTACAAGAATATACTGAAATGTACTGAAATGTACAAGAATATACTGACATGTACTGAAATGTACAAGAATATACTGAAATGTACAAGATTACACTGAAATGTACTGAAATGTACAAGAATATACTGAAATGTACAAGAATATACTGAAATGTACCAGAATATACTGAAATGTACTGAAATGTACAAGAATATACTGAAATGTACAAGATTACACTGAAATGTACTGAAATGTACAAGAATATACTGAAATGTACAAAATTATACTGAAATGTAGTGAAATGTACAAGAATATACTGAAATGTACTGAAATGTACAAGAATATACTGAAATGTACAAGATTATACTGAAATGTACTGAAATGTACAAGAATATACTGAAATGTACAAGATTACACTGAAATGTACTGAAATGTACAAGAATATACTGAAATGTACTGAAATGTACAAGAATATACTGAAATGTACTGAAATGTAGAAGAATATACTGAAATGTACTGAAATGTACAAGAATATACTGAAATTTACTGAAATGTACAAGAATATACTGAAATGTACTGAAATGTAGAAGAATATACTGAAATGTACTGAAATGTACAAGAATATACTGAAATGTACAAGAATATACTGAAATGTACTGAAATGTACAAGAATATACTGAAATGTACTGAAATGAACATGAATATACTGAAATGTACTGAAATGTATTGAAATGTACTGAAATGTATTGAAATGTACAAGAATATACTGAAATGTACTGAAATGTACAAGAATATACTGAAATGTACTGAAATGTACAAGAATATACTGAAATGTACTGAAATGTAGAAGAATATACTGAAATGTACTGAAATGTACAAGAATATACTGAAATGTACTGAAATGTAGAAGAATATACTGAAATGTACTGAAATGTACAAGAATATACTGAAATGTACTGAAATGTACAAGAATATACTGAAATGTACTGAAATGTAGAAGAATATACTGAAATGTACTGAAATGTAGAAGAATATACTGAAATGTACTGAAATGTACAAGAATATACTGAAATGTACAAGATTACACTGAAATGTACTGAAATGTACAAGAAAATACTGAAATGTACTGAAATGTACAAGAATATACTGAAATGTACTGAAATGTACAAGAATATACTGAAATGTACAAGATTATACTGAAATGTACTGAAATGTACAAGAATATACTGAAATGTACAAGATTACACTGAAATGTACTGAAATGTACAAGAATATACTGAAATGTACTGAAATGAACATGAATATACTGAAATGTACTGTGTTACGTACCGTATTTTATATGAGATGTTGAGTACAGCACAATAGCAGGAGTTACCGCTGGAGAGAGATGTTGTGAGTTTACGAATATAAGGTAATTAAAATGATTCTTTATTAATATTATTATTATACTGATCTTATAATGTTAAATGCCGTTTGATTATTTCAGGTGGTGCTGAACGGATCAGAAGGATCCACCACTCAATAATCGTGACCGGGATAAAATTTTAGGTAAATTGTATTAAGATATTTTATTGTATTTTATAAAAATAAAGAAAAGTAAAAGAAATAATGAATGACTTCGTAAATATGATTTGTATGGGGATCCAAGCGCAATTTGAACCTATCTGCATACACCGACTACGGTTCGGGAAGTTGAGATTCAAAAATGAGAATAATTGTCACACGTTTGTATATGTTTAAATATCACAATCAATTTATTATATATATGTATGTTTGTTTATTACAAAAAAAAAGGATAAAAGGGAAAATATATATATATATATATGTGTGTGGGTGTTAATTTAATAGATCTTCGTCGAACTCGGATGGGTCCCACTGATTTTGCGGAGAATGCTCCCCGATGTTTTCTCTCAGAGAGGGATCCCAAGTTTCCCTCTCTGCTGAATCGACAGGATCGAAGTTGGGCTCTCCTTCAAAATGGTCAGGGGTGAGCAGGGCCTCTTCGGCCTCTTGCCTAGCGAGACTATATATTTTTTGAATAAAGGCAATTCTGGCTCGCTTCTTGGTCCCGCTCCTGTGCTTCCTCCTTGAATTTCTTTTAGAGTTTTTCCCCATCTATAAACCCGAATAAATACATGTTGAAGTTAGATCGGCCAAATGAAATAAATAAAATGAAAAATGAAGGAAAGTAGGGACCTTGGTACTAACCATAGGATAGTGAGCTCGACCTAAATCACGGCGTAGTGATCTAATTTCATCACATAACATTTCAACTTTTATACGTACTGCTTTCATCTCCCCCTTGAGGTCTTCGTCTTGTTTAGATGCATCATGAATGCTCATAGTTACAGCCTTCGATCTCAAATCAGCAAGTGTTTTTGGCTGGCTCATCATGAATGGATGGTTATAAATGACTACACCAAAGATGATAACAAATATGAGTATCACTAAAGGGTAGGGAAGGATAAGATGTCTCTCTCCAAATTTAATGGAAGGAGTTAAAAGTATCTGTTGATAAATATAATGTATTTTATTGATCATTCCGATATCCATATTGTTTATTTTAAAATAGTAATTATCCTTCATTATATCAGGTTTTGTGGTATATGCTGAAATGATTTATTAATAGGAAATCCTTATAAGTATGGAGTATGCAATCGCCTCATATATGTGGGAGTTCAAGATATGCTATTTAGATAATATATATGATAACAAGGTTAGTAACATATCAGAGTCAAAAAACATTGATAGAGTTATATGATAATTTCTAAGTAAGAATATTTGGTTTATCACACCATAGTATAGTCATATAAGCGGTTGTTATCATACTTCCTTGATAATGATATTTGTGTTATAGTCTCTGCGGAAGCACTCCACCAGAAACTAGGCAGTTGGTCCTTAATGGCATACATCATATCAGATGATCTAATGCATAGTATAGAAGGTAAATCTTGGCATGTATCCAGTAACTTATGTTCTTTAGATTTGACACAAATATTGTTCCAGTTCAATTTAAATTTGGGCATTGATGTAAACCTCTTGAAGCTCCCTTCCACTGTGTTTGGATTGCCTACACTAGACTTCTTTTCTACATACCAACTAGCATGATGTCCTGGTAAAGTCGATATCTGGCATATGATCTCACGTCTAGTTAGAAATGTCCCAAATATACTATAAAACTTTATCAAGAAACCGACAAGAAGTTGATTTTCACCCGCATGTTGAATATAGTTTTTGTTAACTGGTACCCATCCCAGTCTGCATGCTATCTTTGTGGTATGCCGGTGTATCTTGCTACATATATGCATATGTAATACCATCATTAATATTAGGCACAACAGTGGTATCCATGATAATATGCCATTAAGTGGGAAGTTAGACATTGATTTGACAACGTGTGATTCTGTTGTATTGGCAGTTATGTTTAATGCTGTAGGCAAGGCAAAACTCTGATGCTTTGTGATAGAATTAGGGAGGAGAGCCATAGCAGCTCCCGTCGCGAGAGTCCTATTTCCATGTGTATACATTTTCCATGTCAGCAGAGCCAACCAAAGTGTCACAATAATATTGAATAATGATGGAACAGGTATTATGATATCAGGGAGAGTCAGGTTGTGAAAGATGTCGAGGTAACTATTGATACTCTTATTATATATAGATTCATCTTTGATTAATTTTTGTTGTAACTGAGCCATGTCATTGGCATACAAGGTATTATCATCTTGGATACGTTTGTTGAGATCAGTTATACTAGTTAATTGGGAGGAAAACAGTGTTCGAGGGCTCTGAGAGGGATATACAAACTTGGCTACTCGTGTGTTATGTAGTAAAGGGACTTCCAATGTTAAATTCTCGATTATACGGAGATTAACTGAATAGACTTGAGGATTCAAGACCATGTTTATCTCCTGAGAAGTCGTGCCTAATACACTAGCAGGGCTGTGAATCTTTTTTGGTCCTATTTGCAATGAGCAGTGTTCGGGCAACTGAACTAGCCCTAGTTGTGGTATACTGATACTACTCCGCCTGGATGGTAGACCATTTATTCCAATGCAGTTAAGGTCACCCATCATATTCTCTTGTGGGGTAGACACTAGCCAGGTCCTCTGGTCAGATGGTAAGAGTGACACTTCACTGGTTGCACGAGCTGAGATTTCTGATATTAAGCATAGCCTCTGATATGGGTAATTGTCAGAATGTATGGCCAGGTGACAATTTGGGTTCGATGTGGAAGTCCACACAAACTCAAGTTCGCAGACCTGAGACTTTGACGTTTTGCAGATGGTGTAGTCTAGCTGTCTGATACTAGTCCACTCTGAGGTTTTATAGTTTACTATAAGGATATCCTTATCTATGCTTAAATCATATGCAATTACTCCTTTCATGATAGGTAAGTGTCGAGGATCCCAGAATTTTAGATTTGAAGATACCAAAACAACTGGAATTTTGATCATTACTACCAAATGGTTTTTTGTATTATACATAGAGTTAATATACTGCTCAATAAAATCTGACTTATCAGTAGTCATAGGTAGTTCATATTGCGGTTCTAATGCTGAGTTGATTTGTATCCAGAGTTTATCTAAATAATCGTTTGAAATAAGAGAAGCTTGTATTCTATGGTGATTCAATAGTTCGCTCACATAACTATAATAATTCTTAAATTCGGAGATGGCACTTAGTAGGTGAGATAAGATATGAACATATGAGTGTAACGTGAGACTTGCCGTGTTGATAATTGATAACATTGATGACTCCTGATGTAATCCCTCCAAGTATGTTACAGAAGCTTCCAAATCGGTGGCCCAATTATGAATAGCTGAGGTTAATTTATCAATATCTGAGTAAACTGTCTGCGACAGATTGGTCATTGCTTGTACAAAATGTGTGCTCAAAGACACTGTTTGGTTGCGGAGCATATAGATTTCTTCAGTGTTCCTAGAGGTGATATTAGAAACATCATCTAATAAATCATGCATCTTTGACATCTGATCTTCTGTGGCCACCCCAAATAATTTACTCTGAAAATCACCTAAGAAATTTAGTAAACCTCGTCTTTTTCGTGTCAGCATATGTTGACATATCAAATGTTTATCACTACATTCTTGTTCAATTAAGTAGTTTTTGTTAACGCAAGTAATATATCTTATTCTATTCTGTACAGGAATGTTACAGTTCACGTCTGATAAATTTTCCTCAAGGTTATCATTAATCCTCAGCTTAGAGAACAGTTTTCCATCATCCTGACGTTCTACATCTACGATTGCCAAGGGAGATGTCCTGCTTGTTTGCCGTTGTGTACTCATAGTTAAAGATGATCTTCCAGTGTCTTCACCTGTTGCAGGTGCGTGATTGAAGATGAAAGTGTGGCCAGTGCCTTCAACATTAATAACATTGTGACGACTAGGGTCACTTGTGCGTGCTACTTGCCTCTTTTCCCTAACACTCGTAGATGTTATCAATTCAGCGTCTTCGGCTATATCATTATTCTCTGGGACTAGACATCGGTCTTGTGGTAGAGACCCCCAGATAGATGTTGGCCCATCGTCTAAGGATTTGAATTGGTCTCTTACCGTCTGCCAATATTGCACAAAGATTTGATATGTTTGATTTAGAGTATTCAAGGGCCCCATAACTCTGTGTCTGCTTTCAGGGGTCAATTTTGTCAAATTTATGCTCCATGCCATATCCATGATATTATAGGTTGAATAGTTCATTTCTCGGGTGACCAATAAAACATTCGGTTGAAAAGAATCAGAGGGACATGGTAATTTGATAAGGAAATTGTGAAGCCAATAATGACTCCGCAAGTAGACCGGTGGTATGTTCACGGATAATAACCCTATATCACTTCGTAGAAGGGGACTTGCAGGTGTGAATTTTTCCCCATTTGTATGACAAATATACTGTATATCAAATGCGACGCATAGCAACAAGAGATAAGCAATAATCGACATTGCTCTAGTAAAGATGGGAAAAACTCTGTTTGATCGTGCTTGGTTTCTTGTTTCTTGTGTTTATTCCAAAGGTGGTCTTGTTCAGTGGTGTTACTTGATGACCGGACTTTGGATTTTTACTGAGTTTGGACCATGATTGCTGGTGTTTCCTTTTTTGGCGTTCTTGATTAGCGTGTTAATATTTGGTGAGCTATTATTATTATTATTGGAAAAATTAAAATATTTTCTTATGAACTAATTTTGTTTGCGTTACAATGTTTGAGTACTTATATACTATACGCACGCATTTATTTATAATTCCGATGTCTTATTTCGGAGTTATCGATGTTTAAACATTGGTGCAGACGTTTTTAATTCTTTTAATTTTTGGCCTTATTACCAACGTCGGAGATTCGTCCGACGTCACATCTTCTTCTTAAAAGATGAAATTTTCACGCAGTTAAATTTTCGAAATTTAAGCTTTTAAATTTGGACAATGGGATTTTCAAATTTTTGCTCCACGGTGATTTTTCTAAGAACTGAGACGGTAGTAAGATAGCGGCGAATTTATAGAATTTTATCCGTTGTTTGCGAATAATTTAAAAATAATTCTGGGAGGTCTATTTTCGAAAATAGTCTCTTATTTCTAAACGGAGCGAGATATCGCAATTCTGAGTCGATTTTGCACTTTGTCACCAAAAGACCGAATCTCCCAATGCGTCTATATCCAAATCTGCTCATATTGAAAATATCCGTGTTGTTTTTGTTCCTGAACATTTTTCCTTGAGTAAAAATTTTTGTCAGAGTTACGGTTCTATGGGTTTGCTCTTGTGCTTTTTACGATTTTTGTACACATTATTTTAAAATGATTATATATATATATTCTTAATTCTATGTGTTTAAAATTATGATTAGTTTTTATTGATTATTATGATTTTTATTAATATTTGTTAATATATGGTCTTGAATATAATATTGGTTAATATGTGTTTTTCTTGTTTTATTATTTACCATTAGTTGTGTTTAAACCACGGGACGTGACACCTCCCCCGTCGGAAAGCAAATTTCCGAGGGAAATTTGTTCCAGGTTCTTGACTGCTTCTTCCAGTCTGGATGCCTCCGGTGGTTGAGTTTGCGTTTGGGTGTTGCTTTGGTTGATTATTGGAACTGCTGCTGTGTTGATGGTGTATCTCTTCCTATCAGCTGAACGTATAAGAAGATACGTTAGAGAGCCACACAGCGCTCCGCACAAATGGACTCCACATCCGTACGATGTATGCAGCTGATATCCATGTATTAAGGTGTTTATTATTAATTTAAATAATTTGAAAATAATAAAGATTGCCAATAATCCTGCACTGACTGAACCAAATTTTATGAACCCGTTCCATAGTTTTTCAGCCGTGTTTTCTGCGATCTTTTCCATTGTTTCTTCGTTTAGCATTCCCATCATTGAAATTGATCCAGCTGGTATATTTTTGCCGGTCATACCTCTTGCAACTGAATTTAGTACAGCTGATTTTTCTGCTGGGAAAACATGATGTGGTCCCTGAGGTTTTCTAGATCGTTTGATGTATAAATTCCTCCAGTGGCTAAATTAGATGGGTTAATATATTGCCATGTTGGTTCTTTCAGTGGTTGTAGTTTTTGAGGTGCAATTACTTCAATGGGTCTTGGTGAAAGTCTATGCCATTTTTGATCGATTTCGTACATTACCGGTAGTATTACACTGCAATCCCTATGAGTTCCATGGGTAGTGATAATATGGGTTATGGGTGTTAAGAACAATGATCTGTTCTGATGTACGATCGTTAATTCGTTGAAACATTCCGTGGTGTGTCTGATTTTTACGGTTACCGGTATGCATTTGATTATATGGATCACTTCACCTGCTATTAGAGCCATATGACCCGGTTGTTTGGTTATTACCTGAGCAAAATGATCAGGCTTCAGTGTTGCTAGAGTTAGTGCATTGGCTAATATTTGTTTTTCCAAATTACACTTTTGAGCAAGCATGTTCTTGTATAGACTATTCATTTGCGTTTTTATGTGTCTTTCTATATAGATAAATTTAGAATTCATGTAGGTGAATATGTCTAAATTTTCTACACGTATCGTTCGTGTTCCCGCAAAGGTTTTTCCTTTAATGGTTTCCAAAATAAATAGTTTGGGATGTTCTGTTTGGAATAAGGTGTATCCACAAATGGATGTTTCACCCATTTTAGATAGTGCAAAAGTTACGTCTGCTGTAGTCAAGGCAAATACTGAGGGTAGATCTTCCAAGTTATCATTGTCAGTGATTTTTGATGCCAGGCCTTCATAGAGGATGTCGTATTGTTCGAACTTACATGTTGATTTTGGGAATGGCTTCCAGAACGTATATCCGTCGTCGTTGTCTAAGCATGTTCCTCCTTGAAAGCTGCAAACTGTTCCTGACTTTAGCATGATTCTGTTGTCCTCTAATTGCACGGGTACTGATGATGTTCGTAGGGTGATTTTTGCGATTGCTTGTACCACCACATTGTCCCATGATCCGTATGGGTCCGCAAACGCAGCTCCCTCGCATTTTCCGTTTATGTTTAACTTTCCTGCAAGGGTGAAGGTTCTGCTTTCGGTTGAGTTGATTTTCAAGTCACTCAAGTATATGTTCTTTCCCATATACATAGTACCGTATAGGTGTAACTTTTTGCATTGTTCCTCTGTTATTGGCTCGATGTATTCGTGTATTCCGTTTTGT
Organism: Sphecodes monilicornis; assembly: GCA_913789915.3. Taxonomy (NCBI): domain Eukaryota; kingdom Metazoa; phylum Arthropoda; class Insecta; order Hymenoptera; family Halictidae; genus Sphecodes; species Sphecodes monilicornis. The sequence continues at coordinate 14,429 of CAJYYI030000215.1, forward strand.
ACTGCCGAGATATGAGAATGCATTCCACAATAATGGATCATTCTAGTCATTTCGACTTTACATTGTATAGTATCGACATAATTGAAATCAGACAGCTGTAGTAATTGGATATACACTTCTTCTGTTTTTGTGGTTATATGGTCGATGTCGCAGTCACTTATTTCCTTGAGCGAAAATGTGGTTATGTTTAAGTTGCGGCTATTACAATCATATCCAATAAGAGCTCGTGAGACGTGTGGAAACGCCAGGATAACCAAGAGGGTTATCATTTTCCTGTTCTGTAAATAGATATTTTATTGATTTTTAAGTATAAAATTGAGTAGAACAATTGTTACAGTTGACAATATTTGTGTAGGTTAATATAGTTCGTCTACATTGAGTGCAAACGGTCGTAGGTAGTATGTTACTAAAATAGTGGAAATAAAAGTTTGCTATTATGTGAATAGTTGATGAATTTTTACAGGCGATACAGTATTCCGCTCTGTTTTCATCGAAGTACATATTGCCTTTTATGCAGAAGTAGCCTTCCATTTGGTCCAAGAATTGTAGTGTTCTGTCGACTGAAGTCTGCATTGTTTGTCCTTTTGGGCACATGTTCACGATGCGTTATAGTTCACTTTTTAGAGTAGCACGTCGATCACATCATCCATTCCTATTCTACACCATTGTTCTTCAGTTATAAGAAAATGTACTTCTATGCATTGTCTACATTCTGAAGCACGTTTCACTCTCACTAGTGCTGTTTGGCATCCCGCACAGCCCTGTAGCAATTGTAGTGTTGTGTTGGAGGTGAAGACATGAGTCCACGGTTCCAGTAGAAAGAAATCCTTCATGAATTGAGGCAGTTCTTCGTAGCAGTATGCGCATATGAATCTACCGGGAATAGTGAATCCAAACGTTTTGAATATTCCGCTGGTAGCAATCTGAACACAATAATGCGTCGTTAATCGTGGGTATTGATCCGGGTATTGATCCGGGAATACTCCATCAATGGGTCCTTGTTGTTGACTTATTTCCGTAACGTTGTAGCTACGAAATGGATTGGGGACTCCCATATTTTTAATCTAGTTTAACAGAGACATTTTCTATGCCTCCGTAGTTTATTCCTTGTTTGTCTTCATGCGATAATTCCATATATTGGCAGACGCATTCTGAGCATAGCCATGCCCTTCTTGGTAGAGCAATACGAATATTACAGAGTTCGCAATGGGTTGACAGTATTGCTCGTTCTTGCTCGCAGATTTGGTGTTTGTTTCCTTCTACGTAGTAGAATTTTTCTCCCTGATCCCAACTCATCGTAGCAATATCTGCAAAGGCGGGCACCCCACGTGGTGTAAAAAGGTTTGTTCGGCACGCTTCTTATGCAATACAATTGTAAGAGGTATTCATATGTAGTAGGTGTTTTCATAGGCAAAACACCATGTATTTGTCGTTGGAAGGTATAATTAATCACAGCGTTGGGTTGACTGAGTGGTATATTCATTATTTATTATATTACCACCTGGTTATTACACCTATCGCATTTCCTCTAGAAGTTCTACTCCACTGCTGCGGAGTCATCTCGAAGTACTGTTCGATGCACTCCGTGCATCGATCGGCTGAGCGGAGGCGGCACAACTGTGCTAGACACGTCCGGCACCTACTCTTCTGGAGGGCAGTCGTGTAGACGCTGATGGTGTGCCAACCTCCTATATGGTGGTTGTTCTGCTCGGCGATGGGCAGGTTCTGATAACAGGTCGCGCAGAGCCGATGGTCTGTGGCCACGAAGATCGGGGTGTTGTTTAGGACTGTTAGGCAGTAGAGATGCATCAACCGGTCATATGTCTCTGGATAATCCCGGGGCAGCACTCCATCAATTGGCCCGTAGAACTCCCTGTCGTCCTCGTCTTCGTATTCTTCAACGACGGCGCGACCATGATACACCGGCATTCTTTGCTGCAATGTTTCACAGCGTTATTCTTCCGTGATTATTGTTCTTTTTGCAGTCCATTTCGTCATGTTGTCATCAGCGTACGTATCGTTCGTTGTAGTTATTTACATGTCTTTGTACATTTCATAACTTAGATCTACGGTGTGCTAGTTTTAATTTATTTAAGTGTACTGTACGAATACTACCTTTAACTAGAATTTTTACGTTTTGGTTTGTCAAAATTTCCATTACACGGTGTGGACCAGTGTATTGATCACTGAATTTACCTTTACATGGTTCTTTTAAAAGATAAACGAGGTCTCCTTCCTTAAAGTTTTGTGGGTTTATTTTTCGATCGTAATATTGTTTAGATTTTGTTTTAGCAGTATTTAAATTTTTTACTGCTGACAGTTGTAACTCGTTTATCGTTGTATGTAATTCGCGTAGGTAGTCTTCGTAAGTTGGCTCTAGGTTTTCAGTTATTGGATTTTTACTAGTAGGCTCACGAGCCATTCTTCCGTATACCAATTCGTGCGGTGAAAACCTAGTTCCTTCATGCATGGAAGTGTTATATGAAAACATAGCTAAATCTATCCAATCGTCCCAATTAGACGCGTTAGTAACGTACTGTTTTAAATATTCTATCAATACGTGATGAGATCTTTCGATCGATCCATTACTTTGCGGATGATAGGCGGTAGTTGTATAATGTTTTATTTTAAATTTCTTAGCTACTTGCTTCATTAATTTCGAGGTGAAGTTAGTTCCTAAATCCGTTAGGATGGCTTTAGGAGCTCCGAATCGGCAAATAAAATTTTTTATGAACGCGTCCGCGATATCTGCAGTAGTGGTTTGATTTAAAGGTACGGCTACGGAATATTTAGTTAACAGATCTTGCATAGTTAATATATACTTATTTCCTCGCTTCGTATCCGGTAAGGGACCTACTACGTCTAGACTAACTTTGTCGAATGCCTTTCCCGGAGTGTCCGTTAGTACCATTGGTTGTTTGGTTTTGATTCGGGTAAGCTTTTTTAGTTGGCATTCGCTGCATGTACGAATGTAGTCTTGGATGTCCTTTTTCATGCCATCCCAGTAATATGTTTTCCTTATTCTGTAAAATGTTTTAGTTACGCCTTTGTGTCCTCCAACTGCTGATATATGTTTTTCTTCAATGATGCCCAATCTCTCGGCTTCAGGTGGTATGGTTGTCCATCCGGTGCATATAGTTATACTGACGTGCGTTTCTCCGAATACTTCCTTCAACTTATTAATTGTGTACTTCCAAGGCACATCTTCAATATAGTCCGTTTTACTCATGGAGAATGATGTCAGATTCATTTCGGTTACTACATCCAATAATGATGCAAAACATCTTACAATATTTTCTGGTTCAATTGGAACGTGTTTTTCTTTGACTGGGAGGGCTATAGTGTAGTAGTTATTAATAGGTTGTAGTCTGGCCCTTTCGAATGTCAAGTCGATGTACGTTCCTAATTGATTAGCTTCTTTTAATTCCTGTGCACCCTTGTCGACAGGATCGCCGTCCATATCCACAAATATCACCTTATGAGTTTTCATCATATTCAGAGGTTCTCGAATTTCCTTAATTTGTATATTCGATGGTTGTCTTGATTGAATTTCAAAATCCAGGGTTACAGGAGTTTCCAGTGGTATGTTGCCTTGGGTAGGCGTTAATTCCATGTCGCTATATGGTAGATTTCCAACGTTCTCGTGAAAATCGTCGTTACCTGGATCATTGCCGAAAGAGGTGGATGGATCTTCGGTTTCTGGTAGATTTAGATCGTTGGTTCCCCTTCTTCGTATGGCGTCTGGTATTGGTGAATCGTCTGATGATGAAGCGGATGATTTCTTTCGTTTTCTATTGTGTGACTCCCCTTTTGACGGTTGCATAGAGGTGGATGGGCTTTCTTCCTCTGGTACTTCTAGATCGTCATATTTTCCTTTCTTCCGTACTGCGTCAAATAAAGCTGAATCCGATGAGGACGAAGATGTGGATATTTTCCTTTTCTTATTGCTCGATTCCTCTTCCAAAGGTCTTATGGGTAAGCAAATCTCTGGGGGATTTCGAGACAAGGCGTCGGCGTTAGCGTTAGCTCTACCTTGTTTGTATTGAATTTTGTATTCGTATTCTGACAGCTTCAATTTCCACTTCCATAGTCTAGATGTTGGATCCTTGATAGAGTGCAACCATACTAACGGTTTATGATCCGTAATTATATTGAAGGTGCGACCGTATAAGTATGGTCGAAAGTAGGTCACACAATATACAATTGCCAAGCATTCCTTTTCTATGGTGGAGTATTTTTGTTCTGCTGCATTTAGCAGACGAGACGCGTATGCCACAGGAAGGTCTTTTCCAATTATTCCTTGACTGAGAACTCCTCCAATGGCGTATCCAGATGCGTCGGTAGTGAGATTGAAGGTTTTCGTAAAATCAGGAAATTGGAGTATTGGTTCCGTTATTAAGGCTTCTTTTAGAATACAGAACGATTTCTCCTGTGTTTCTCCCCATTTGAATTTCATATCCTTTTTCAGCAGGTCTGAAAGTGGTTTCGCAGTTGCTGAAAAGTTGGAAATGAATCTTCTGTAATATCCTGCCAATCCAAGGAATTGTTTGATGTTCTTTGGATTTTTTGGTTTAGGGAAGTTCTGTACTGCAGTGATCTTTTTAGGGTCAGGCTTCAGACCGTCTTCGCCAATGATGTGTCCCAAGTACGCAACTTCATGGCGTAGGAACTCGCATTTGTCCGGTTGAAGCTTTAGATTTGCGTTACGTAGACGTTCCATTAGTTTGTTGAATTTAATCTCGTGTTCTCGTAAAGAACGCGAGTATAATACTATGTCGTCTAGGTATACGAATAATTCTGATCCTTGAAGTCCTGCTAGAACGCTGTTCATTAATCGTTGAAATGTTGCTGGAGCATTCTTTAGACCAAAAGGCATTCTTTTGAATTGAAAATGACCATACGGGGTAGAAAAAGCAGTTTTGTGCGCGTCCTCTGGCACCATCTTAATTTGATGAAATCCAGATGCCAGGTCGAAAGTGGAAAAATATTTAGCACTTCCTAGTTGGTCTAGAATTTCTGTTATATTAGGTAGAGGGTATGCGTCTCCTATGGTTTTTTCGTTCAAATTTCGATAGTCGATTACTAAACGCCATCGTTTATTTCCTTGAGAATCGGGTTTTTTAGGCACGATCCATATAGGTGAGTTGTATGGTGATGTAGATGCTTCGACAACATTGGTTTCCAATAATTCCTTCACTTGTTTGTTAATCTCTTCTTTATGGATCGGAGGGAAACGATATTGTCTTGTATTTATCGGCACATCGTCTGTAGTATGAATTTTATGACGTAGTACATCGGTGCCTTCGAGAGTTTCTCCAGGAATATGGAATCTATCCTCATTTTGTTTTATCAAACTTAAAACATTTTCTCTTTCTTCCTCATTGAGATGATCCAGTCGTAGCAGCTCCAATACTTCTTCTAGTCGATTGTGTCCGTTTACTGCTGTCACTTGACAAACATTTATATGTTGGGTGGTAACTTCTTCAAATGGTTCCAGTTTTATAATGGGTACGTCGAGAAGGTAATCCTGTAGAGTTGCATTAGTTACTCTGATGTGAGCACGCCCTTTATGATTAGTGACCACTGTTTCGCCGAGAAAAATACCCTTTTCTTCTGGTATTCGAGGTATATAACCCTGATGTACCTCTGGATTGATTATATTTACTGTGAGGGGAATAGAGGTTCGTTTAGGAACAGTTATTAATTGAGTTTCGAAAAATGGTATGTATGTAGATCCCCATTTCACATGTTTGTCGGAATAGTCGATGCTGGCTCGATGGTTTTGGAAAAAGTCGGATCCTAAGATTCCTCCTTGATCTATAGAGGTTTGATTACCAACGACATGAAATAAAACTTGATGGCCTGCTATCCTGATGTATGCCGTCCCTCGGGTGGCCAGGACTTCAGCCGAGATTCCTCGAAGGAAGAGAGTGTCGTTAGTGTCGATTGTAGTAGATATTGAGACCATGCATTCCTTGATGAGGTTGACTTCCGAACCAGAGTCAACCAAAAGTGTTACTATTCCGTCAAGATCGGGAGAAGTGATTAGTATAGTGGGCGTATATTTTGTAGAGTTTAGGCGAATATTGATGACTCTCCTAGATTGATTTCTTCCTCTTCCGTTTCCTCCTTGTTTGTCGTTGTCTCTCGTGGAAAGTCTGGTCGTTGAGGTTGGTCCTGTTTGGACGGTGTGGACTTTGCTGTTCCGACTGAGCTTGTTTTGGAGGTGGTTGGTGCGATTTTCATCACTGATCGACGCTCTGTGGGGTTGGCTCCCCTGGGTGCGTCGTTGTTTCCCGGGGAGGGTCCCCCGTTTCCCGACTTCTGTTGAGAATAAGGCACTATTTCTCCTGATTCGACCTTTGCCTTGAATTTGTAACAATCCTTGATTATATGTCCCAGCTTCTTACAATAGGTACAGGTAACTGGTGGATTACTTGTTCCCGGTTGATTGTTGGGTCTTGAACCATTATTATAATTTCTATTATAATTGTTGGTATTATTAGCTGGATTAGAATTATTTTGCCAACGAGGTCTATTACGATTGTCCTGTGCTGCAGGTGGCTGATATCGATTCTGTGGAGGTCGATTTTGGCTTTGTTGATATTGATTTTGTGGAGGTGGGTACCGATTTGATGATTGGGAGAAGTTCCTTCGATCTCTGTTGTTTGGGGCGAATTGCTTGATTCGTTCCTCTTCTAATTGAATCTGCTTACTTATTTTAATTGCGTTAGCATAGCAATCATCTAAATTACGATAGCCTTCTAGTTGTAATCGAATTTTAACATCTGATGGTAATCCGTTTATAAAAGCTTCGGCCACTTCGGAATTTATGATATCTAATAATGGTTTTATATCATCCGGATATAGATTACGCTCACCATCTATTATGGCTAGTCGTAGATCTTTTACACGGCTAATATAATCGAGGATGCCTTCGTTAGGTTTCTTAAAAATATTACCTAATTCGCCCTTATATTGATTAACCGATTTTTGAGGACCGAACATGAGTTTTAATTTATTTCCGAAATCTTCTACTGTATTCATATTTGAGTCTTCGATGGCCATAAATGCGTGTCCTCTAAGTTTATTTGTTAGTAATTTAACTAACCATTGTTCTTGGGTAGGAGAGAGCATGGCTTTGGCTCTTTCACATGCTCTTAAAAATTGAAATATAGAGGGTCTATAGCCATCGAACACCGGTACCGTTTCTAACGCGTCTTTAATACGAATAGGATTTTCATTGGATGAATGAACTTTTACAATCTCGGGTTTCTTTTCCGCAAGTACGTTTTTCTTAGTAATAGCGTGTAGTTCATTTTGAATGACTAGTAATTGATCGTTTAAATCTCTAAATTTTGCACCAAGCCCAGCTATGAAATCATTGCTTTTTTGGGATTTTTCTATTTCCTCTAAAGCCTTTCGTAATAATTGTCCATCAATAGGACCTTCGTCTTGGACTATATTTACTTCTGGATCTGACATTCTGAATTTGTTTTTATTACTACTATATTGACTCTCAACTTTTGCGCTTCGTATCCCACCGCGCTGCCACCAAATTATTAACTGCTGTAACAGCTACTATTATGTTACGTACCGTATTTTATATGAGATGTTGAGTACAGCACAATAGCAGGAGTTACCGCTGGAGAGAGATGTTGTGAGTTTACGAATATAAGGTAATTAAAATGATTCTTTATTAATATTATTATTATACTGATCTTATAATGTTAAATGCCGTTTGATTATTTCAGGTGGTGCTGAACGGATCAGAAGGATCCACCACTCAATAATCGTGACCGGGATAAAATTTTAGGTAAATTGTATTAAGATATTTTATTGTATTTTATAAAAATAAAGAAAAGTAAAAGAAATAATGAATGACTTCGTAAATATGATTTGTATGGGGATCCAAGCGCAATTTGAACCTATCTGCATACACCGACTACGGTTCGGGAAGTTGAGATTCAAAAATGAGAATAATTGTCACACGTTTGTATATGTTTAAATATCACAATCAATTTATTATATATATGTATGTTTGTTTATTACAAAAAAAAAGGATAAAAGGGAAAATATATATATATATATATATATATATGTGTGTGGGTGTTAATTTAATAGATCTTCGTCGAACTCGGATGGGTCCCACTGATTTTGCGGAGAATGCTCCCCGATGTTTTCTCTCAGAGAGGGATCCCAAGTTTCCCTCTCTGCTGAATCGACAGGATCGAAGTTGGGCTCTCCTTCAAAATGGTCAGGGGTGAGCAGGGCCTCTTCGGCCTCTTGCCTAGCGAGACTATATATTTTTTGAATAAAGGCAATTCTGGCTCGCTTCTTGGTCCCGCTCCTGTGCTTCCTCCTTGAATTTCTTTTAGAGTTTTTCCCCATCTATAAACCCGAATAAATACATGTTGAAGTTAGATCGGCCAAATGAAATAAATAAAATGAAAAATGAAGGAAAGTAGGGACCTTGGTACTAACCATAGGATAGTGAGCTCGACCTAAATCACGGCGTAGTGATCTAATTTCATCACATAACATTTCAACTTTTATACGTACTGCTTTCATCTCCCCCTTGAGGTCTTCGTCTTGTTTAGATGCATCATGAATGCTCATAGTTACAGCCTTCGATCTCAAATCAGCAAGTGTTTTTGGCTGGCTCATCATGAATGGATGGTTATAAATGACTACACCAAAGATGATAACAAATATGAGTATCACTAAAGGGTAGGGAAGGATAAGATGTCTCTCTCCAAATTTAATGGAAGGAGTTAAAAGTATCTGTTGATAAATATAATGTATTTTATTGATCATTCCGATATCCATATTGTTTATTTTAAAATAGTAATTATCCTTCATTATATCAGGTTTTGTGGTATATGCTGAAATGATTTATTAATAGGAAATCCTTATAAGTATGGAGTATGCAATCGCCTCATATATGTGGGAGTTCAAGATATGCTATTTAGATAATATATATGATAACAAGGTTAGTAACATATCAGAGTCAAAAAACATTGATAGAGTTATATGATAATTTCTAAGTAAGAATATTTGGTTTATCACACCATAGTATAGTCATATAAGCGGTTGTTATCATACTTCCTTGATAATGATATTTGTGTTATAGTCTCTGCGGAAGCACTCCACCAGAAACTAGGCAGTTGGTCCTTAATGGCATACATCATATCAGATGATCTAATGCATAGTATAGAAGGTAAATCTTGGCATGTATCCAGTAACTTATGTTCTTTAGATTTGACACAAATATTGTTCCAGTTCAATTTAAATTTGGGCATTGATGTAAACCTCTTGAAGCTCCCTTCCACTGTGTTTGGATTGCCTACACTAGACTTCTTTTCTACATACCAACTAGCATGATGTCCTGGTAAAGTCGATATCTGGCATATGATCTCACGTCTAGTTAGAAATGTCCCAAATATACTATAAAACTTTATCAAGAAACCGACAAGAAGTTGATTTTCACCCGCATGTTGAATATAGTTTTTGTTAACTGGTACCCATCCCAGTCTGCATGCTATCTTTGTGGTATGCCGGTGTATCTTGCTACATATATGCATATGTAATACCATCATTAATATTAGGCACAACAGTGGTATCCATGATAATATGCCATTAAGTGGGAAGTTAGACATTGATTTGACAACGTGTGATTCTGTTGTATTGGCAGTTATGTTTAATGCTGTAGGCAAGGCAAAACTCTGATGCTTTGTGATAGAATTAGGGAGGAGAGCCATAGCAGCTCCCGTCGCGAGAGTCCTATTTCCATGTGTATACATTTTCCATGTCAGCAGAGCCAACCAAAGTGTCACAATAATATTGAATAATGATGGAACAGGTATTATGATATCAGGGAGAGTCAGGTTGTGAAAGATGTCGAGGTAACTATTGATACTCTTATTATATATAGATTCATCTTTGATTAATTTTTGTTGTAACTGAGCCATGTCATTGGCATACAAGGTATTATCATCTTGGATACGTTTGTTGAGATCAGTTATACTAGTTAATTGGGAGGAAAACAGTGTTCGAGGGCTCTGAGAGGGATATACAAACTTGGCTACTCGTGTGTTATGTAGTAAAGGGACTTCCAATGTTAAATTCTCGATTATACGGAGATTAACTGAATAGACTTGAGGATTCAAGACCATGTTTATCTCCTGAGAAGTCGTGCCTAATACACTAGCAGGGCTGTGAATCTTTTTTGGTCCTATTTGCAATGAGCAGTGTTCGGGCAACTGAACTAGCCCTAGTTGTGGTATACTGATACTACTCCGCCTGGATGGTAGACCATTTATTCCAATGCAGTTAAGGTCACCCATCATATTCTCTTGTGGGGTAGACACTAGCCAGGTCCTCTGGTCAGATGGTAAGAGTGACACTTCACTGGTTGCACGAGCTGAGATTTCTGATATTAAGCATAGCCTCTGATATGGGTAATTGTCAGAATGTATGGCCAGGTGACAATTTGGGTTCGATGTGGAAGTCCACACAAACTCAAGTTCGCAGACCTGAGACTTTGACGTTTTGCAGATGGTGTAGTCTAGCTGTCTGATACTAGTCCACTCTGAGGTTTTATAGTTTACTATAAGGATATCCTTATCTATGCTTAAATCATATGCAATTACTCCTTTCATGATAGGTAAGTGTCGAGGATCCCAGAATTTTAGATTTGAAGATACCAAAACAACTGGAATTTTGATCATTACTACCAAATGGTTTTTTGTATTATACATAGAGTTAATATACTGCTCAATAAAATCTGACTTATCAGTAGTCATAGGTAGTTCATATTGCGGTTCTAATGCTGAGTTGATTTGTATCCAGAGTTTATCTAAATAATCGTTTGAAATAAGAGAAGCTTGTATTCTATGGTGATTCAATAGTTCGCTCACATAACTATAATAATTCTTAAATTCGGAGATGGCACTTAGTAGGTGAGATAAGATATGAACATATGAGTGTAACGTGAGACTTGCCGTGTTGATAATTGATAACATTGATGACTCCTGATGTAATCCCTCCAAGTATGTTACAGAAGCTTCCAAATCGGTGGCCCAATTATGAATAGCTGAGGTTAATTTATCAATATCTGAGTAAACTGTCTGCGACAGATTGGTCATTGCTTGTACAAAATGTGTGCTCAAAGACACTGTTTGGTTGCGGAGCATATAGATTTCTTCAGTGTTCCTAGAGGTGATATTAGAAACATCATCTAATAAATCATGCATCTTTGACATCTGATCTTCTGTGGCCACCCCAAATAATTTACTCTGAAAATCACCTAAGAAATTTAGTAAACCTCGTCTTTTTCGTGTCAGCATATGTTGACATATCAAATGTTTATCACTACATTCTTGTTCAATTAAGTAGTTTTTGTTAACGCAAGTAATATATCTTATTCTATTCTGTACAGGAATGTTACAGTTCACGTCTGATAAATTTTCCTCAAGGTTATCATTAATCCTCAGCTTAGAGAACAGTTTTCCATCATCCTGACGTTCTACATCTACGATTGCCAAGGGAGATGTCCTGCTTGTTTGCCGTTGTGTACTCATAGTTAAAGATGATCTTCCAGTGTCTTCACCTGTTGCAGGTGCGTGATTGAAGATGAAAGTGTGGCCAGTGCCTTCAACATTAATAACATTGTGACGACTAGGGTCACTTGTGCGTGCTACTTGCCTCTTTTCCCTAACACTCGTAGATGTTATCAATTCAGCGTCTTCGGCTATATCATTATTCTCTGGGACTAGACATCGGTCTTGTGGTAGAGACCCCCAGATAGATGTTGGCCCATCGTCTAAGGATTTGAATTGGTCTCTTACCGTCTGCCAATATTGCACAAAGATTTGATATGTTTGATTTAGAGTATTCAAGGGCCCCATAACTCTGTGTCTGCTTTCAGGGGTCAATTTTGTCAAATTTATGCTCCATGCCATATCCATGATATTATAGGTTGAATAGTTCATTTCTCGGGTGACCAATAAAACATTCGGTTGAAAAGAATCAGAGGGACATGGTAATTTGATAAGGAAATTGTGAAGCCAATAATGACTCCGCAAGTAGACCGGTGGTATGTTCACGGATAATAACCCTATATCACTTCGTAGAAGGGGACTTGCAGGTGTGAATTTTTCCCCATTTGTATGACAAATATACTGTATATCAAATGCGACGCATAGCAACAAGAGATAAGCAATAATCGACATTGCTCTAGTAAAGATGGGAAAAACTCTGTTTGATCGTGCTTGGTTTCTTGTTTCTTGTGTTTATTCCAAAGGTGGTCTTGTTCAGTGGTGTTACTTGATGACCGGACTTTGGATTTTTACTGAGTTTGGACCATGATTGCTGATGTTTCCTTTTTTGGCGTTCTTGATTAGCATGTTAATATTTGGTGAGCTATTATTATTATTATTGGAAAAATTAAAATATTTTCTTATGAACTAATTTTGTTTGCGTTACAATGTTTGAGTACTTATATACTATACGCACGCATTTATTTATAATTCCGATGTCTTATTTCGGAGTTATCGATGTTTAAACATTGGTGCAGACGTTTTTAATTCTTTTAATTTTTGGCCTTATTACCAACGTCGGAGATTCGTCCAACGTCACATCTTCTTCTTAAAAGATGAAATTTTCACGCAGTTAAATTTTCGAAATTTAAGCTTTTAAATTTGGACAATGGGATTTTCATATTTTTGCTCCACGGTGATTTTTCTAAGAACTGAGACGGTAGTAAGATAGCGGCGAATTTATAGAATTTTATCCGTTGTTTGCGAATAATTTAAAAATAATTCTGGGAGGTCTATTTTCGAAAATAGTCTCTTATTTCTAAACGGAGCGAGATATCGCAATTCTGAGTCGATTTTGCACTTTGTCACCAAAAGACCGAATCTCCCAATGCGTCTATATCCAAATCTGCTCATATTGAAAATATCCGTGTTGTTTTTGTTCCTGAACATTTTTCCTTGAGTAAAAATTTTTGTCAGAGTTACGGTTCTATGGGTTTGCTCTTGTGCTTTTTACGATTTTTGTACACATTATTTTAAAATGATTATATATATATATTCTTAATTCTATGTGTTTAAAATTATGATTAGTTTTTATTGATTATTATGATTTTTATTAATATTTGTTAATATATGGTCTTGAATATAATATTGGTTAATATGTGTTTTTCTTGTTTTATTATTTACCATTAGTTGTGTTTAAACCACGGGACGTGACACCTCCCCCGTCGGAAAGCAAATTTCCGAGGGAAATTTGTTCCAGGTTCTTGACTGCTTCTTCCAGTCTGGATGCCTCCGGTGGTTGAGTTTGCGTTTGGGTGTTGCTTTGGTTGATTATTGGAACTGCTGCTGTGTTGATGGTGTATCTCTTCCTATCAGCTGAACGTATAAGAAGATACGTTAGAGAGCCACACAGCGCTCCGCACAAATGGACTCCACATCCGTACGATGTATGCAGCTGATATCCATGTATTAAGGTGTTTATTATTAATTTAAATAATTTGAAAATAATAAAGATTGCCAATAATCCTGCACTGACTGAACCAAATTTTATGAACCCGTTCCATAGTTTTTCAGCCGTGTTTTCTGCGATCTTTTCCATTGTTTCTTCGTTTAGCATTCCCATCATTGAAATTGATCCAGCTGGTATATTTTTGCCGGTCATACCTCTTGCAACTGAATTTAGTACAGCTGATTTTTCTGCTGGGAACATGATGTGGTCCCTGAGGTTTTCTAGATCGTTTGATGTATAAATTCCTCCAGTGGCTAAATTAGATGGGTTAATATATTGCCATGTTGGTTCTTTCAGTGGTTGTAGTTTTTGAGGGGCAATTACTTCAATGGGTCTTGGTGAAAGTCTATGCCATTTTTGATCGATTTCGTACATTACCGGTAGTATTACACTGCAATCCCTATGAGTTCCATGGGTAGTGATAATATGGGTTATGGGTGTTAAGAACAATGATCTGTTCTGATGTACGATCGTTAATTCGTTGAAACATTCCGTGGTGTGTCTGATTTTTACGGTTACCGGTATGCATTTGATTATATGGATCACTTCACCTGCTATTAGAGCCATATGACCCGGTTGTTTGGTTATTACCTGAGCAAAATGATCAGGCTTCAGTGTTGCTAGAGTTAGTGCATTGGCTAATATTTGTTTTTCCAAATTACACTTTTGAGCAAGCATGTTCTTGTATAGACTATTCATTTGCGTTTTTATGTGTCTTTCTATATAGATAAATTTAGAATTCATGTAGGTGAATATGTCTAAATTTTCTACACGTATCGTTCGTGTTCCCGCAAAGGTTTTTCCTTTAATGGTTTCCAAAATAAATAGTTTGGGATGTTCTGTTTGGAATAAGGTGTATCCACAAATGGATGTTTCACCCATTTTAGATAGTGCAAAAGTTACGTCTGCTGTAGTCAAGGCAAATACTGAGGGTAGATCTTCCAAGTTATCATTGTCAGTGATTTTTGATGCCAGGCCTTCATAGAGGATGTCGTATTGTTCGAACTTACATGTTGATTTTGGGAATGGCTTCCAGAACGTATATCCGTCGTCGTTGTCTAAGCATGTTCCTCCTTGAAAGCTGCAAACTGTTCCTGACTTTAGCATGATTCTGTTGTCCTCTAATTGCACGGGTACTGATGATGTTCGTAGGGTGATTTTTGCGATTGCTTGTACCACCACATTGTCCCATGATCCGTATGGGTCCGCAAACGCAGCTCCCTCGCATTTTCCGTTTATGTTTAACTTTCCTGCAAGGGTGAAGGTTCTGCTTTCGGTTGAGTTGATTTTCAAGTCACTCAAGTATATGTTCTTTCCCATATACATAGTACCGTACAGGTGTAACTTTTTGCATTGTTCCTCTGTTATTGGCTCGATGTATTCGTGTATTCCGTTTTGTACTGCCGAGATATGAGAATGCATTCCACAATAATGGATCATTCTAGTCATTTCGACTTTACATTGTATAGTATCGACATAATTGAAATCAGACAGCTGTAGTAATTGGATATACACTTCTTCTGTTTTTGTGGTTATATGGTCGATGTCGCAGTCACTTATTTCCTTGAGCGAAAATGTGGTTATGTTTAAGTTGCGGCTATTACAATCATATCCAATAAGAGCTCGTGAGACGTGTGGAAACGCCAGGATAACCAAGAGGGTTATCATTTTCCTGTTCTGTAAATAGATATTTTATTGATTTTTAAGTATAAAATTGAGTAGAACAATTGTTACAGTTGACAATATTTGTGTAGGTTAATATAGTACGTCTACATTGAGTGCAAACGGTCGTAGGTAGTATGTTACTAAAATAGTGGAAATAAAAGTTTGCTATTATGTGAATAGTTGATGAATTTTTACAGGCGATACAGTATTCCGCTCTGTTTTCATCGAAGTACATATTGCCTTTTATGCAGAAGTAGCCTTCCATTTGGTCCAAGAATTGTAGTGTTCTGTCGACTGAAGTCTGCATTGTTTGTCCTTTTGGGCACATGTTCACGATGCGTTATAGTTCACTTTTTAGAGTAGCACGTCGATCACATCATCCATTCCTATTCTACACCATTGTTCTTCAGTTATAAGAAAATGTACTTCTATGCATTGTCTACATTCTGAAGCACGTTTCACTCTCACTAGTGCTGTTTGGCATCCCGCACAGCCCTGTAGCAATTGTAGTGTTGTGTTGGAGGTGAAGACATGAGTCCACGGTTCCAGTAGAAAGAAATCCTTCATGAATTGAGGCAGTTCTTCGTAGCAGTATGCGCATATGAATCTACCGGGAATAGTGAATCCAAACGTTTTGAATATTCCGCTGGTAGCAATCTGAACACAATAATGCGTCGTTAATCGTGGGTATTGATCCGGGTATTGATCCGGGAATACTCCATCAATGGGTCCTTGTTGTTGACTTATTTCCGTAACGTTGTAGCTACGAAATGGATTGGGGACTCCCATATTTTTAATCTAGTTTAACAGAGACATTTTCTATGCCTCCGTAGTTTATTCCTTGTTTGTCTTCATGCGATAATTCCATATATTGGCAGACGCATTCTGAGCATAGCCATGCCCTTCTTGGTAGAGCAATACGAATATTACAGAGTTCGCAATGGGTTGACAGTATTGCTCGTTCTTGCTCGCAGATTTGGTGTTTGTTTCCTTCTACGTAGTAGAATTTTTCTCCCTGATCCAACTCATCGTAGCAATATCTGCAAAGGCGGGCACCCCACGTGGTGTAAAAAGGTTTGTTCGGCACGCTTCTTATGCAATACAATTGTAAGAGGTATTCATATGTAGTAGGTGTTTTCATAGGCAAAACACCATGTATTTGTCGTTGGAAGGTATAATTAACCACAGCGTTGGGTTGACTGAGTGGTATATTCATTATTTATTATATTACCACCTGGTTATTACACCTATCGCATTTCCTCTAGAAATTCTACTCCACTGCTGCGGAGTCATCTCGAAGTACTGTTCGATGCACTCCGTGCATCGATCGGCTGAGCGGAGGCGGCACAACTGTGCTAGACACGTCCGGCACCTACTCTTCTGGAGGGCAGTCGTGTAGACGCTGATGGTGTGCCAACCTCCTATATGGTGGTTGTTCTGCTCGGCGATGGGCAGGTTCTGATAACAGGTCGCGCAGAGCCGATGGTCTGTGGCCACGAAGATCGGGGTGTTGTTTAGGACTGTTAGGCAGTAGAGATGCATCAACCGGTCATATGTCTCTGGATAATCCCGGGGCAGCACTCCATCAATTGGCCCGTAGAACTCCCTGTCGTCCTCGTCTTCGTATTCTTCAACGACGGCGCGACCATGATACACCGGCATTCTTTGCTGCAATGTTTCACAGCGTTATTCTTCCGTGATTATTGTTCTTTTTGCAGTCCATTTCGTCATGTTGTCATCAGCGTACGTATCGTTCGTTGTAGTTATTTACATGTCTTTGTACATTTCATAACTTAGATCTACGGTGTGCTAGTTTTAATTTATTTAAGTGTACTGTACGAATACTACCTTTAACTAGAATTTTTACGTTTTGGTTTGTCAAAATTTCCATTACACGGTGTGGACCAGTGTATTGATCACTGAATTTACCTTTACATGGTTCTTTTAAAAGATAAACGAGGTCTCCTTCCTTAAAGTTTTGTGGGTTTATTTTTCGATCGTAATATTGTTTAGATTTTGCTTTAGCAGTATTTAAATTTTTTACTGCTGACAGTTGTAACTCGTTTATCGTTGTATGTAATTCGCGTAGGTAGTCTTCGTAAGTTGGCTCTAGGTTTTCAGTTATTGGATTTTTACTAGTAGGCTCACGAGCCATTCTTCCGTATACCAATTCGTGCGGTGAAAACCTAGTTCCTTCATGCATGGAAGTGTTATATGAAAACATAGCTAAATCTATCCAATCGTCCCAATTAGACGCGTTAGTAACGTACTGTTTTAAATATTCTATCAATACGTGATGAGATCTTTCGATCGATCCATTACTTTGCGGATGATAGGCGGTAGTTGTATAATGTTTTATTTTAAATTTCTTAGCTACTTGCTTCATTAATTTCGAGGTGAAGTTAGTTCCTAAATCCGTTAGGATGGCTTTAGGAGCTCCGAATCGGCAAATAAAATTTTTTATGAACGCGTCCGCGATATCTGCAGTAGTGGTTTGATTTAAAGGTACGGCTACGGAATATTTAATTTAGTTAACAGATCTTGCATAGTTAATATATACTTATTTCCTCGCTTCGTATCCGGTAAGGGACCTACTACGTCTAGACTAACTTTGTCGAATGCCTTTCCCGGAGTGTCCGTTAGTACCATTGGTTGTTTGGTTTTGATTCGGGTAAGCTTTTTTAGTTGGCATTCGCTGCATGTACGAATGTAGTCTTGGATGTCCTTTTTCATGCCATCCCAGTAATATGTTTTCCTTATTCTGTAAAATGTTTTAGTTACGCCTTTGTGTCCTCCAACTGCTGATATATGTTTTTCTTCAATGATGCCCAATCTCTCGGCTTCAGGTGGTATGGTTGTCCATCCGGTGCATATAGTTATACTGACGTGCGTTTCTCCGAATACTTCCTTCAACTTATTAATTGTGTACTTCCAAGGCACATCTTCAATATAATCCGTTTTACTCATGGAGAATGATGTCAGATTCATTTCGGTTACTACATCCAATAATGATGCAAAACATCTTACAATATTTTCTGGTTCAATTGGAACGTGTTTTTCTTTGACGGGGAGGGCTATAGTGTAGTAGTTATTAATAGGTTGTAGTCTGGCCCTTTCGAATGTCAAGTCGATGTACGTTCCTAATTGATTAGCTTCTTTTAATTCCTGTGCACCCTTGTCGACAGGATCGCCGTCCATATCCACAAATATCACCTTATGAGTTTTCATCATATTCAGAGGTTCTCGAATTTCCTTAATTTGTATATTCGATGGTTGTCTTGATTGAATTTCAAAATCCAGGGTTACAGGAGTTTCCAGTGGTATGTTGCCTTGGGTAGGCGTTAATTCCATGTCGCTATATGGTAGATTTCCAACGTTCTCGTGAAAATCGTCGTTACCTGGATCATTGCCGAAAGAGGTGGATGGATCTTCGGTTTCTGGTAGATTTAGATCGTTGGTTCCCCTTCTTCGTATGGCGTCGGATATTGGTGAATCGTCTGATGATGAAGCGGATGATTTCTTTCGTTTTCTATTGTGTGACTCCCCTTTTGACGGTTGCATAGAGGTGGATGGGCTTTCTTCCTCTGGTACTTCTAGATCGTCATATTTTCCTTTCTTCCGTACTGCGTCAAATAAAGCTGAATCCGATGAGGACGAAGATGTGGATATTTTCCTTTTCTTATTGCTCGATTCCTCTTCCAAAGGTCTTATGGGTAAGCAAATCTCTGGGGGATTTCGAGACAAGGCGTCGGCGTTAGCGTTAGCTCTACCTTGTTTGTATTGAATTTTGTATTCGTATTCTGACAGCTTCAATTTCCACTTCCATAGTCTAGATGTTGGATCCTTGATAGAGTGCAACCATACTAACGGTTTATGATCCGTAATTATATTGAAGGTGCGACCGTATAAGTATGGTCGAAAGTAGGTCACACAATATACAATTGCCAAGCATTCCTTTTCTATGGTGGAGTATTTTTGTTCTGCTGCATTTAGCAGACGAGACGCGTATGCCACAGGAAGGTCTTTTCCAATTATTCCTTGACTGAGAACTCCTCCAATGGCGTATCCAGATGCGTCGGTAGTGAGATTGAAGGTTTTCGTAAAATCAGGAAATTGGAGTATTGGTTCCGTTATTAAGGCTTCTTTTAGAATACAGAACGATTTCTCCTGTGTTTCTCCCCATTTGAATTTCATATCCTTTTTCAGCAGGTCTGAAAGTGGTTTCGCAGTTGCTGAAAAGTTGGAAATGAATCTTCTGTAATATCCTGCCAATCCAAGGAATTGTTTGATGTTCTTTGGATTTTTTGGTTTAGGGAAGTTCTGTACTGCAGTGATCTTTTTAGGGTCAGGCTTCAGACCGTCTTCGCCAATGATGTGTCCCAAGTACGCAACTTCATGGCGTAGGAACTCGCATTTGTCCGGTTGAAGCTTTAGATTTGCGTTACGTAGACGTTCCATTAGTTTGTTGAATTTAATCTCGTGTTCTCGTAAAGAACGCGAGTATAATACTATGTCGTCTAGGTATACAAATAATTCTGATCCTTGAAGTCCTGCTAGAACGCTGTTCATTAATCGTTGAAATGTTGCTGGAGCATTCTTTAGACCAAAAGGCATTCTTTTGAATTGAAAATGACCATACGGGGTAGAAAAAGCAGTTTTGTGCGCGTCCTCTGGCACCATCTTAATTTGATGAAATCCAGATGCCAGGTCGAAAGTGGAAAAATATTTAGCACTTCCCAGTTGGTCTAGAATTTCTGTTATATTAGGTAGAGGGTATGCGTCTCCTATGGTTTTTTCGTTCAAATTTCGATAGTCGATTACTAAACGCCATCGTTTATTTCCTTGAGAATCGGGTTTTTTAGGCACGATCCATATAGGTGAGTTGTATGGTGATGTAGATGCTTCGACAACATTGGTTTCCAATAATTCCTTCACTTGTTTGTTAATCTCTTCTTTATGGATCGGAGGGAAACGATATTGTCTTGTATTTATCGGCACATCGTCTGTAGTATGAATTTTATGACGTAGTACATCGGTGCCTTCGAGGGTTTCTCCAGGAATATGGAATCTATCCTCATTTTGTTTTATCAAACTTAAAACATTTTCTCTTTCTTCCTCATTGAGATGATCCAGTCGTAGCAGCTCCAATACTTCTTCTAGTCGATTGTGTCCGTTTACTGCTGTCACTTGACAAACATTTATATGTTGGGTGGTAACTTCTTCAAATGGTTCCAGTTTTATAATGGGTACGTCGAGAAGGTAATCCTGTAGAGTTGCATTAGTTACTCTGATGTGAGCACGCCCTTTATGATTAGTGACCACTGTTTCGCCGAGAAAAATACCCTTTTCTTCTGGTATTCGAGGTATATAACCCTGATGTACCTCTGGATTGATTATATTTACTGTGAGGGGAATAGAGGTTCGTTTAGGAACAGTTATTAATTGAGTTTCGAAAAATGGTATGTATGTAGATCCCCATTTCACATGTTTGTCGGAATAGTCGATGCTGGCTCGATGGTTTTGGAAAAAGTCGGATCCTAAGATTCCTCCTTGATCTATAGAGGTTTGATTACCAACGACATGAAATAAAACTTGATGGCCTGCTATCCTGATGTATGCCGTCCCTCGGGTGGCCAGGACTTCAGCCGAGATTCCTCGAAGGAAGAGAGTGTCGTTAGTGTCGATTGTAGTAGATATTGAGACCATGCATTCCTTGATGAGGTTGACTTCCGAACCAGAGTCAACCAAAAGTGTTACTATTCCGTCAAGATCGGGAGAAGTGATTAGTATAGTGGGCGTATATTTTGTAGAGTTTAGGCGAATATTGATGACTCTCCTAGATTGATTTCTTCCTCTTCCGTTTCCTCCTTGTTTGTCGTTGTCTCTCGTGGAAAGTCTGGTCGTTGAGGTTGGTCCTGTTTGGACGGTGTGGACTTTGCTGTTCCGACTGAGCTTGTTTTGGAGGTGGTTGGTACGATTTTCATCACTGATCGACGCTCTGTGGGGTTGGCTCCCCTGGGTGCGTCGTTGTTTCCCGGGGAGGGTCCCCCGTTTCCCGACTTCTGTTGAGAATAAGGCACTATTTCTCCTGATTCGACCTTTGCCTTGAATTTGTAACAATCCTTGATTATATGTCCCAGCTTCTTACAATAGGTACAGGTAACTGGTGGATTACCTGTTCCCGGTTGATTGTTGGGTCTTGAACCATTATTATAATTTCTATTATAATTGTTGGTATTATTAGCTGGATTAGAATTATTTTGCCAACGAGGTCTATTACGATTGTCCTGTGCTGCAGGTGGCTGATATCGATTCTGTGGAGGTCGATTTTGGCTTTGTTGATATTGATTTTGTGGAGGTGGGTACCGATTTGATGATTGGGAGAAGTTCCTTCGATCTCTGTTGTTTGGGGCGAATTGCTTGATTCGTTCCTCTTCTAATTGAATCTGCTTACTTATTTTAATTGCGTTAGCATAGCAATCATCTAAATTACGATAGCCTTCTAGTTGTAATCGAATTTTAACATCTGATGGTAATCCGTTTATAAAAGCTTCGGCCACTTCGGAATTTATGATATCTAATAATGGTTTTATATCATCCGGATATAGATTACGCTCACCATCTATTATGGCTAGTCGTAGATCTTTTACACGGCTAATATAATCGAGGATGCCTTCGTTAGGTTTCTTAAAAATATTACCTAATTCGCCCTTATATTGATTAACCGATTTTTGAGGACCGAACATGAGTTTTAATTTATTTCCGAAATCTTCTACTGTATTCATATTTGAGTCTTCGATGGCCATAAATGCGTGTCCTCTAAGTTTATTTGTTAGTAATTTAACTAACCATTGTTCTTGGGTAGGAGAGCGCATGGCTTTGGCTCTTTCACATGCTCTTAAAAATTGAAATATAGAGGGTCTATAGCCATCGAACACCGGTACCGTTTCTAACGCGTCTTTAATACGAATAGGATTTTCATTGGATGAATGAACTTTTACAATCTCGGGTTTCTTTTCCGCAAGTACGTTTTTCTTAGTAATAGCGTGTAGTTCATTTTGAATGACTAGTAATTGATCGTTTAAATCTCTAAATTTTGCACCAAGCCCAGCTATGAAATCATTGCTTTTTTGGGATTTTTCTATTTCCTCTAAAGCCTTTCGTAATAATTGTCCATCAATAGGACCTTCGTCTTGGACTATATTTACTTCTGGATCTGACATTCTGAATTTGTTTTTATTACTACTATATTGACTCTCAACTTTTGCGCTTCGTATCCCACCGCGCTGCCACCAAATTATTAACTGCTGTAACAGCTACTATTATGTTACGTACCGTATTTTATATGAGATGTTGAGTACAGCACAATAGCAGGAGTTACCGCTGGAGAGAGATGTTGTGAGTTTACGAATATAAGGTAATTAAAATGATTCTTTATTAATATTATTATTATACTGATCTTATAATGTTAAATGCCGTTTGATTATTTCAGGTGGTGCTGAACGGATCAGAAGGATCCACCACTCAATAATCGTGACCGGGATAAAATTTTAGGTAAATTGTATTAAGATATTTTATTGTATTTTATAAAAATAAAGAAAAGTAAAAGAAATAATGAATGACTTCGTAAATATGATTTGTATGGGGATCCAAGCGCAATTTGAACCTATCTGCATACACCGACTACGGTTCGGGAAGTTGAGATTCAAAAATGAGAATAATTGTCACACGTTTGTATATGTTTAAATATCACAATCAATTTATTATATATATGTATGTTTGTTTATTACAAAAAAAAAGGATAAAAGGGAAAATATATATATATATATATATATATATATATATATATATATATATGTGTGTGGGTGTTAATTTAATAGATCTTCGTCGAACTCGGATGGGTCCCACTGATTTTGCGGAGAATGCTCCCCGATGTTTTCTCTCAGAGAGGGATCCCAAGTTTCCCTCTCTGCTGAATCGACAGGATCGAAGTTGGGCTCTCCTTCAAAATGGTCAGGGGTGAGCAGGGCCTCTTCGGCCTCTTGCCTAGCGAGACTATATATTTTTTGAATAAAGGCAATTCTGGCTCGCTTCTTGGTCCCGCTCCTGTGCTTCCTCCTTGAATTTCTTTTAGAGTTTTTCCCCATCTATAAACCCGAATAAATACATGTTGAAGTTAGATCGGCCAAATGAAATAAATAAAATGAAAAATGAAGGAAAGTAGGGACCTTGGTACTAACCATAGGATAGTGAGCTCGACCTAAATCACGGCGTAGTGATCTAATTTCATCACATAACATTTCAACTTTTATACGTACTGCTTTCATCTCCCCCTTGAGGTCTTCGTCTTGTTTAGATGCATCATGAATGCTCATAGTTACAGCCTTCGATCTCAAATCAGCAAGTGTTTTTGGCTGGCTCATCATGAATGGATGGTTATAAATGACTACACCAAAGATGATAACAAATATGAGTATCACTAAAGGGTAGGGAAGGATAAGATGTCTCTCTCCAAATTTAATGGAAGGAGTTAAAAGTATCTGTTGATAAATATAATGTATTTTATTGATCATTCCGATATCCATATTGTTTATTTTAAAATAGTAATTATCCTTCATTATATCAGGTTTTGTGGTATATGCTGAAATGATTTATTAATAGGAAATCCTTATAAGTATGGAGTATGCAATCGCCTCATATATGTGGGAGTTCAAGATATGCTATTTAGATAATATATATGATAACAAGGTTAGTAACATATCAGAGTCAAAAAACATTGATAGAGTTATATGATAATTTCTAAGTAAGAATATTTGGTTTATCACACCATAGTATAGTCATATAAGCGGTTGTTATCATACTTCCTTGATAATGATATTTGTGTTATAGTCTCTGCGGAAGCACTCCACCAGAAACTAGGCAGTTGGTCCTTAATGGCATACATCATATCAGATGATCTAATGCATAGTATAGAAGGTAAATCTTGGCATGTATCCAGTAACTTATGTTCTTTAGATTTGACACAAATATTGTTCCAGTTCAATTTAAATTTGGGCATTGATGTAAACCTCTTGAAGCTCCCTTCCACTGTGTTTGGATTGCCTACACTAGACTTCTTTTCTACATACCAACTAGCATGATGTCCTGGTAAAGTCGATATCTGGCATATGATCTCACGTCTAGTTAGAAATGTCCCAAATATACTATAAAACTTTATCAAGAAACCGACAAGAAGTTGATTTTCACCCGCATGTTGAATATAGTTTTTGTTAACTGGTACCCATCCCAGTCTGCATGCTATCTTTGTGGTATGCCGGTGTATCTTGCTACATATATGCATATGTAATACCATCATTAATATTAGGCACAACAGTGGTATCCATGATAATATGCCATTAAGTGGGAAGTTAGACATTGATTTGACAACGTGTGATTCTGTTGTATTGGCAGTTATGTTTAATGCTGTAGGCAAGGCAAAACTCTGATGCTTTGTGATAGAATTAGGGAGGAGAGCCATAGCAGCTCCCGTCGCGAGAGTCCTATTTCCATGTGTATACATTTTCCATGTCAGCAGAGCCAACCAAAGTGTCACAATAATATTGAATAATGATGGAACAGGTATTATGATATCAGGGAGAGTCAGGTTGTGAAAGATGTCGAGGTAACTATTGATACTCTTATTATATATAGATTCATCTTTGATTAATTTTTGTTGTAACTGAGCCATGTCATTGGCATACAAGGTATTATCATCTTGGATACGTTTGTTGAGATCAGTTATACTAGTTAATTGGGAGGAAAACAGTGTTCGAGGGCTCTGAGAGGGATATACAAACTTGGCTACTCGTGTGTTATGTAGTAAAGGGACTTCCAATGTTAAATTCTCGATTATACGGAGATTAACTGAATAGACTTGAGGATTCAAGACCATGTTTATCTCCTGAGAAGTCGTGCCTAATACACTAGCAGGGCTGTGAATCTTTTTTGGTCCTATTTGCAATGAGCAGTGTTCGGGCAACTGAACTAGCCCTAGTTGTGGTATACTGATACTACTCCGCCTGGATGGTAGACCATTTATTCCAATGCAGTTAAGGTCACCCATCATATTCTCTTGTGGGGTAGACACTAGCCAGGTCCTCTGGTCAGATGGTAAGAGTGACACTTCACTGGTTGCACGAGCTGAGATTTCTGATATTAAGCATAGCCTCTGATATGGGTAATTGTCAGAATGTATGGCCAGGTGACAATTTGGGTTCGATGTGGAAGTCCACACAAACTCAAGTTCGCAGACCTGAGACTTTGACGTTTTGCAGATGGTGTAGTCTAGCTGTCTGATACTAGTCCACTCTGAGGTTTTATAGTTTACTATAAGGATATCCTTATCTATGCTTAAATCATATGCAATTACTCCTTTCATGATAGGTAAGTGTCGAGGATCCCAGAATTTTAGATTTGAAGATACCAAAACAACTGGAATTTTGATCATTACTACCAAATGGTTTTTTGTATTATACATAGAGTTAATATACTGCTCAATAAAATCTGACTTATCAGTAGTCATAGGTAGTTCATATTGCGGTTCTAATGCTGAGTTGATTTGTATCCAGAGTTTATCTAAATAATCGTTTGAAATAAGAGAAGCTTGTATTCTATGGTGATTCAATAGTTCGCTCACATAACTATAATAATTCTTAAATTCGGAGATGGCACTTAGTAGGTGAGATAAGATATGAACATATGAGTGTAACGTGAGACTTGCCGTGTTGATAATTGATAACATTGATGACTCCTGATGTAATCCCTCCAAGTATGTTACAGAAGCTTCCAAATCGGTGGCCCAATTATGAATAGCTGAGGTTAATTTATCAATATCTGAGTAAACTGTCTGCGACAGATTGGTCATTGCTTGTACAAAATGTGTGCTCAAAGACACTGTTTGGTTGCGGAGCATATAGATTTCTTCAGTGTTCCTAGAGGTGATATTAGAAACATCATCTAATAAATCATGCATCTTTGACATCTGATCTTCTGTGGCCACCCCAAATAATTTACTCTGAAAATCACCTAAGAAATTTAGTAAACCTCGTCTTTTTCGTGTCAGCATATGTTGACATATCAAATGTTTATCACTACATTCTTGTTCAATTAAGTAGTTTTTGTTAACGCAAGTAATATATCTTATTCTATTCTGTACAGGAATGTTACAGTTCACGTCTGATAAATTTTCCTCAAGGTTATCATTAATCCTCAGCTTAGAGAACAGTTTTCCATCATCCTGACGTTCTACATCTACGATTGCCAAGGGAGATGTCCTGCTTGTTTGCCGTTGTGTACTCATAGTTAAAGATGATCTTCCAGTGTCTTCACCTGTTGCAGGTGCGTGATTGAAGATGAAAGTGTGGCCAGTGCCTTCAACATTAATAACATTGTGACGACTAGGGTCACTTGTGCGTGCTACTTGCCTCTTTTCCCTAACACTCGTAGATGTTATCAATTCAGCGTCTTCGGCTATATCATTATTCTCTGGGACTAGACATCGGTCTTGTGGTAGAGACCCCCAGATAGATGTTGGCCCATCGTCTAAGGATTTGAATTGGTCTCTTACCGTCTGCCAATATTGCACAAAGATTTGATATGTTTGATTTAGAGTATTCAAGGGCCCCATAACTCTGTGTCTGCTTTCAGGGGTCAATTTTGTCAAATTTATGCTCCATGCCATATCCATGATATTATAGGTTGAATAGTTCATTTCTCGGGTGACCAATAAAACATTCGGTTGAAAAGAATCAGAGGGACATGGTAATTTGATAAGGAAATTGTGAAGCCAATAATGACTCCGCAAGTAGACCGGTGGTATGTTCACGGATAATAACCCTATATCACTTCGTAGAAGGGGACTTGCAGGTGTGAATTTTTCCCCATTTGTATGACAAATATACTGTATATCAAATGCGACGCATAGCAACAAGAGATAAGCAATAATCGACATTGCTCTAGTAAAGATGGGAAAAACTCTGTTTGATCGTGCTTGGTTTCTTGTTTCTTGTGTTTATTCCAAAGGTGGTCTTGTTCAGTGGTGTTACTTGATGACCGGACTTTGGATTTTTACTGAGTTTGGACCATGATTGCTGATGTTTCCTTTTTTGGCGTTCTTGATTAGCGTGTTAATATTTGGTGAGCTATTATTATTATTATTGGAAAAATTAAAATATTTTCTTATGAACTAATTTTGTTTGCGTTACAATGTTTGAGTACTTATATACTATACGCACGCATTTATTTATAATTCCGATGTCTTATTTCGGAGTTATCGATGTTTAAACATTGGTGCAGACGTTTTTAATTCTTTTAATTTTTGGCCTTATTACCAACGTCGGAGATTCGTCCAACGTCACATCTTCTTCTTAAAAGATGAAATTTTCACGCAGTTAAATTTTCGAAATTTAAGCTTTTAAATTTGGACAATGGGATTTTCAAATTTTTGCTCCACGGTGATTTTTCTAAGAACTGAGACGGTAGTAAGATAGCGGCGAATTTATAGAATTTTATCCGTTGTTTGCGAATAATTTAAAAATAATTCTGGGAGGTCTATTTTCGAAAATAGTCTCTTATTTCTAAACGGAGCGAGATATCGCAATTCTGAGTCGATTTTGCACTTTGTCACCAAAAGACCGAATCTCCCAATGCGTCTATATCCAAATCTGCTCATATTGAAAATATCCGTGTTGTTTTTGTTCCTGAACATTTTTCCTTGAGTAAAAATTTTTGTCAGAGTTACGGTTCTATGGGTTTGCTCTTGTGCTTTTTACGATTTTTGTACACATTATTTTAAAATGATTATATATATATATTCTTAATTCTATGTGTTTAAAATTATGATTAGTTTTTATTGATTATTATGATTTTTATTAATATTTGTTAATATATGGTCTTGAATATAATATTGGTTAATATGTGTTTTTCTTGTTTTATTATTTACCATTAGTTGTGTTTAAACCACGGGACGTGACACCTCCCCCGTCGGAAAGCAAATTTCCGAGGGAAATTTGTTCCAGGTTCTTGACTGCTTCTTCCAGTCTGGATGCCTCCGGTGGTTGAGTTTGCGTTTGGGTGTTGCTTTGGTTGATTATTGGAACTGCTGCTGTGTTGATGGTGTATCTCTTCCTATCAGCTGAACGTATAAGAAGATACGTTAGAGAGCCACACAGCGCTCCGCACAAATGGACTCCACATCCGTACGATGTATGCAGCTGATATCCATGTATTAAGGTGTTTATTATTAATTTAAATAATTTGAAAATAATAAAGATTGCCAATAATCCTGCACTGACTGAACCAAATTTTATGAACCCGTTCCATAGTTTTTCAGCCGTGTTTTCTGCGATCTTTTCCATTGTTTCTTCGTTTAGCATTCCCATCATTGAAATTGATCCAGCTGGTATATTTTTGCCGGTCATACCTCTTGCAACTGAATTTAGTACAGCTGATTTTTCTGCTGGGAAAACATGATGTGGTCCCTGAGGTTTTCTAGATCGTTTGATGTATAAATTCCTCCAGTGGCTAAATTAGATGGGTTAATATATTGCCATGTTGGTTCTTTCAGTGGTTGTAGTTTTTGAGGGGCAATTACTTCAATGGGTCTTGGTGAAAGTCTATGCCATTTTTGATCGATTTCGTACATTACCGGTAGTATTACACTGCAATCCCTATGAGTTCCATGGGTAGTGATAATATGGGTTATGGGTGTTAAGAACAATGATCTGTTCTGATGTACGATCGTTAATTCGTTGAAACATTCCGTGGTGTGTCTGATTTTTACGGTTACCGGTATGCATTTGATTATATGGATCACTTCACCTGCTATTAGAGCCATATGACCCGGTTGTTTGGTTATTACCTGAGCAAAATGATCAGGCTTCAGTGTTGCTAGAGTTAGTGCATTGGCTAATATTTGTTTTTCCAAATTACACTTTTGAGCAAGCATGTTCTTGTATAGACTATTCATTTGCGTTTTTATGTGTCTTTCTATATAGATAAATTTAGAATTCATGTAGGTGAATATGTCTAAATTTTCTACACGTATCGTTCGTGTTCCCGCAAAGGTTTTTCCTTTAATGGTTTCCAAAATAAATAGTTTGGGATGTTCTGTTTGGAATAAGGTGTATCCACAAATGGATGTTTCACCCATTTTAGATAGTGCAAAAGTTACGTCTGCTGTAGTCAAGGCAAATACTGAGGGTAGATCTTCCAAGTTATCATTGTCAGTGATTTTTGATGCCAGGCCTTCATAGAGGATGTCGTATTGTTCGAACTTACATGTTGATTTTGGGAATGGCTTCCAGAACGTATATCCGTCGTCGTTGTCTAAGCATGTTCCTCCTTGAAAGCTGCAAACTGTTCCTGACTTTAGCATGATTCTGTTGTCCTCTAATTGCACGGGTACTGATGATGTTCGTAGGGTGATTTTTGCGATTGCTTGTACCACCACATTGTCCCATGATCCGTATGGGTCCGCAAACGCAGCTCCCTCGCATTTTCCGTTTATGTTTAACTTTCCTGCAAGGGTGAAGGTTCTGCTTTCGGTTGAGTTGATTTTCAAGTCACTCAAGTATATGTTCTTTCCCATATACATAGTACCGTACAGGTGTAACTTTTTGCATTGTTCCTCTGTTATTGGCTCGATGTATTCGTGTATTCCGTTTTGTACTGCCGAGATATGAGAATGCATTCCACAATAATGGATCATTCTAGTCATTTCGACTTTACATTGTATAGTATCGACATAATTGAAATCAGACAGCTGTAGTAATTGGATATACACTTCTTCTGTTTTTGTGGTTATATGGTCGATGTCGCAGTCACTTATTTCCTTGAGCGAAAATGTGGTTATGTTTAAGTTGCGGCTATTACAATCATATCCAATAAGAGCTCGTGAGACGTGTGGAAACGCCAGGATAACCAAGAGGGTTATCATTTTCCTGTTCTGTAAATAGATATTTTATTGATTTTTAAGTATAAAATTGAGTAGAACAATTGTTACAGTTGACAATATTTGTGTAGGTTAATATAGTACGTCTACATTGAGTGCAAACGGTCGTAGGTAGTATGTTACTAAAATAGTGGAAATAAAAGTTTGCTATTATGTGAATAGTTGATGAATTTTTACAGGCGATACAGTATTCCGCTCTGTTTTCATCGAAGTACATATTGCCTTTTATGCAGAAGTAGCCTTCCATTTGGTCCAAGAATTGTAGTGTTCTGTCGACTGAAGTCTGCATTGTTTGTCCTTTTGGGCACATGTTCACGATGCGTTATAGTTCACTTTTTAGAGTAGCACGTCGATCACATCATCCATTCCTATTCTACACCATTGTTCTTCAGTTATAAGAAAATGTACTTCTATGCATTGTCTACATTCTGAAGCACGTTTCACTCTCACTAGTGCTGTTTGGCATCCCGCACAGCCCTGTAGCAATTGTAGTGTTGTGTTGGAGGTGAAGACATGAGTCCACGGTTCCAGTAGAAAGAAATCCTTCATGAATTGAGGCAGTTCTTCGTAGCAGTATGCGCATATGAATCTACCGGGAATAGTGAATCCAAACGTTTTGAATATTCCGCTGGTAGCAATCTGAACACAATAATGCGTCGTTAATCGTGGGTATTGATCCGGGTATTGATCCGGGAATACTCCATCAATGGGTCCTTGTTGTTGACTTATTTCCGTAACGTTGTAGCTACGAAATGGATTGGGGACTCCCATATTTTTAATCTAGTTTAACAGAGACATTTTCTATGCCTCCGTAGTTTATTCCTTGTTTGTCTTCATGCGATAATTCCATATATTGGCAGACGCATTCTGAGCATAGCCATGCCCTTCTTGGTAGAGCAATACGAATATTACAGAGTTCGCAATGGGTTGACAGTATTGCTCGTTCTTGCTCGCAGATTTGGTGTTTGTTTCCTTCTACGTAGTAGAATTTTTCTCCCTGATCCAACTCATCGTAGCAATATCTGCAAAGGCGGGCACCCCACGTGGTGTAAAAAGGTTTGTTCGGCACGCTTCTTATGCAATACAATTGTAAGAGGTATTCATATGTAGTAGGTGTTTTCATAGGCAAAACACCATGTATTTGTCGTTGGAAGGTATAATTAATCACAGCGTTGGGTTGACTGAGTGGTATATTCATTATTTATTATATTACCACCTGGTTATTACACCTATCGCATTTCCTCTAGAAATTCTACTCCACTGCTGCGGAGTCATCTCGAAGTACTGTTCGATGCACTCCGTGCATCGATCGGCTGAGCGGAGGCGGCACAACTGTGCTAGACACGTCCGGCACCTACTCTTCTGGAGGGCAGTCGTGTAGACGCTGATGGTGTGCCAACCTCCTATATGGTGGTTGTTCTGCTCGGCGATGGGCAGGTTCTGATAACAGGTCGCGCAGAGCCGATGGTCTGTGGCCACGAAGATCGGGGTGTTGTTTAGGACTGTTAGGCAGTAGAGATGCATCAACCGGTCATATGTCTCTGGATAATCCCGGGGCAGCACTCCATCAATTGGCCCGTAGAACTCCCTGTCGTCCTCGTCTTCGTATTCTTCAACGACGGCGCGACCATGATACACCGGCATTCTTTGCTGCAATGTTTCACAGCGTTATTCTTCCGTGATTATTGTTCTTTTTGCAGTCCATTTCGTCATGTTGTCATCAGCGTACGTATCGTTCGTTGTAGTTATTTACATGTCTTTGTACATTTCATAACTTAGATCTACGGTGTGCTAGTTTTAATTTATTTAAGTGTACTGTACGAATACTACCTTTAACTAGAATTTTTACGTTTTGGTTTGTCAAAATTTCCATTACACGGTGTGGACCAGTGTATTGATCACTGAATTTACCTTTACATGGTTCTTTTAAAAGATAAACGAGGTCTCCTTCCTTAAAGTTTTGTGGGTTTATTTTTCGATCGTAATATTGTTTAGATTTTGCTTTAGCAGTATTTAAATTTTTTACTGCTGACAGTTGTAACTCGTTTATCGTTGTATGTAATTCGCGTAGGTAGTCTTCGTAAGTTGGCTCTAGGTTTTCAGTTATTGGATTTTTACTAGTAGGCTCACGAGCCATTCTTCCGTATACCAATTCGTGCGGTGAAAACCTAGTTCCTTCATGCATGGAAGTGTTATATGAAAACATAGCTAAATCTATCCAATCGTCCCAATTAGACGCGTTAGTAACGTACTGTTTTAAATATTCTATCAATACGTGATGAGATCTTTCGATCGATCCATTACTTTGCGGATGATAGGCGGTAGTTGTATAATGTTTTATTTTAAATTTCTTAGCTACTTGCTTCATTAATTTCGAGGTGAAGTTAGTTCCTAAATCCGTTAGGATGGCTTTAGGAGCTCCGAATCGGCAAATAAAATTTTTTATGAACGCGTCCGCGATATCTGCAGTAGTGGTTTGATTTAAAGGTACGGCTACGGAATATTTAATTTAGTTAACAGATCTTGCATAGTTAATATATACTTATTTCCTCGCTTCGTATCCGGTAAGGGACCTACTACGTCTAGACTAACTTTGTCGAATGCCTTTCCCGGAGTGTCCGTTAGTACCATTGGTTGTTTGGTTTTGATTCGGGTAAGCTTTTTTAGTTGGCATTCGCTGCATGTACGAATGTAGTCTTGGATGTCCTTTTTCATGCCATCCCAGTAATATGTTTTCCTTATTCTGTAAAATGTTTTAGTTACGCCTTTGTGTCCTCCAACTGCTGATATATGTTTTTCTTCAATGATGCCCAATCTCTCGGCTTCAGGTGGTATGGTTGTCCATCCGGTGCATATAGTTATACTGACGTGCGTTTCTCCGAATACTTCCTTCAACTTATTAATTGTGTACTTCCAAGGCACATCTTCAATATAATCCGTTTTACTCATGGAGAATGATGTCAGATTCATTTCGGTTACTACATCCAATAATGATGCAAAACATCTTACAATATTTTCTGGTTCAATTGGAACGTGTTTTTCTTTGACGGGGAGGGCTATAGTGTAGTAGTTATTAATAGGTTGTAGTCTGGCCCTTTCGAATGTCAAGTCGATGTACGTTCCTAATTGATTAGCTTCTTTTAATTCCTGTGCACCCTTGTCGACAGGATCGCCGTCCATATCCACAAATATCACCTTATGAGTTTTCATCATATTCAG
This sequence comes from Sphecodes monilicornis, assembly GCA_913789915.3. Classification (NCBI taxonomy): domain Eukaryota; kingdom Metazoa; phylum Arthropoda; class Insecta; order Hymenoptera; family Halictidae; genus Sphecodes; species Sphecodes monilicornis. The sequence continues at coordinate 47,850 of CAJYYI030000215.1, forward strand.
AGGTTCTCGAATTTCCTTAATTTGTATATTCGATGGTTGTCTTGATTGAATTTCAAAATCCAGGGTTACAGGAGTTTCCAGTGGTATGTTGCCTTGGGTAGGCGTTAATTCCATGTCGCTATATGGTAGATTTCCAACGTTCTCGTGAAAATCGTCGTTACCTGGATCATTGCCGAAAGAGGTGGATGGATCTTCGGTTTCTGGTAGATTTAGATCGTTGGTTCCCCTTCTTCGTATGGCGTCGGATATTGGTGAATCGTCTGATGATGAAGCGGATGATTTCTTTCGTTTTCTATTGTGTGACTCCCCTTTTGACGGTTGCATAGAGGTGGATGGGCTTTCTTCCTCTGGTACTTCTAGATCGTCATATTTTCCTTTCTTCCGTACTGCGTCAAATAAAGCTGAATCCGATGAGGACGAAGATGTGGATATTTTCCTTTTCTTATTGCTCGATTCCTCTTCCAAAGGTCTTATGGGTAAGCAAATCTCTGGGGGATTTCGAGACAAGGCGTCGGCGTTAGCGTTAGCTCTACCTTGTTTGTATTGAATTTTGTATTCGTATTCTGACAGCTTCAATTTCCACTTCCATAGTCTAGATGTTGGATCCTTGATAGAGTGCAACCATACTAACGGTTTATGATCCGTAATTATATTGAAGGTGCGACCGTATAAGTATGGTCGAAAGTAGGTCACACAATATACAATTGCCAAGCATTCCTTTTCTATGGTGGAGTATTTTTGTTCTGCTGCATTTAGCAGACGAGACGCGTATGCCACAGGAAGGTCTTTTCCAATTATTCCTTGACTGAGAACTCCTCCAATGGCGTATCCAGATGCGTCGGTAGTGAGATTGAAGGTTTTCGTAAAATCAGGAAATTGGAGTATTGGTTCCGTTATTAAGGCTTCTTTTAGAATACAGAACGATTTCTCCTGTGTTTCTCCCCATTTGAATTTCATATCCTTTTTCAGCAGGTCTGAAAGTGGTTTCGCAGTTGCTGAAAAGTTGGAAATGAATCTTCTGTAATATCCTGCCAATCCAAGGAATTGTTTGATGTTCTTTGGATTTTTTGGTTTAGGGAAGTTCTGTACTGCAGTGATCTTTTTAGGGTCAGGCTTCAGACCGTCTTCGCCAATGATGTGTCCCAAGTACGCAACTTCATGGCGTAGGAACTCGCATTTGTCCGGTTGAAGCTTTAGATTTGCGTTACGTAGACGTTCCATTAGTTTGTTGAATTTAATCTCGTGTTCTCGTAAAGAACGCGAGTATAATACTATGTCGTCTAGGTATACAAATAATTCTGATCCTTGAAGTCCTGCTAGAACGCTGTTCATTAATCGTTGAAATGTTGCTGGAGCATTCTTTAGACCAAAAGGCATTCTTTTGAATTGAAAATGACCATACGGGGTAGAAAAAGCAGTTTTGTGCGCGTCCTCTGGCACCATCTTAATTTGATGAAATCCAGATGCCAGGTCGAAAGTGGAAAAATATTTAGCACTTCCCAGTTGGTCTAGAATTTCTGTTATATTAGGTAGAGGGTATGCGTCTCCTATGGTTTTTTCGTTCAAATTTCGATAGTCGATTACTAAACGCCATCGTTTATTTCCTTGAGAATCGGGTTTTTTAGGCACGATCCATATAGGTGAGTTGTATGGTGATGTAGATGCTTCGACAACATTGGTTTCCAATAATTCCTTCACTTGTTTGTTAATCTCTTCTTTATGGATCGGAGGGAAACGATATTGTCTTGTATTTATCGGCACATCGTCTGTAGTATGAATTTTATGACGTAGTACATCGGTGCCTTCGAGGGTTTCTCCAGGAATATGGAATCTATCCTCATTTTGTTTTATCAAACTTAAAACATTTTCTCTTTCTTCCTCATTGAGATGATCCAGTCGTAGCAGCTCCAATACTTCTTCTAGTCGATTGTGTCCGTTTACTGCTGTCACTTGACAAACATTTATATGTTGGGTGGTAACTTCTTCAAATGGTTCCAGTTTTATAATGGGTACGTCGAGAAGGTAATCCTGTAGAGTTGCATTAGTTACTCTGATGTGAGCACGCCCTTTATGATTAGTGACCACTGTTTCGCCGAGAAAAATACCCTTTTCTTCTGGTATTCGAGGTATATAACCCTGATGTACCTCTGGATTGATTATATTTACTGTGAGGGGAATAGAGGTTCGTTTAGGAACAGTTATTAATTGAGTTTCGAAAAATGGTATGTATGTAGATCCCCATTTCACATGTTTGTCGGAATAGTCGATGCTGGCTCGATGGTTTTGGAAAAAGTCGGATCCTAAGATTCCTCCTTGATCTATAGAGGTTTGATTACCAACGACATGAAATAAAACTTGATGGCCTGCTATCCTGATGTATGCCGTCCCTCGGGTGGCCAGGACTTCAGCCGAGATTCCTCGAAGGAAGAGAGTGTCGTTAGTGTCGATTGTAGTAGATATTGAGACCATGCATTCCTTGATGAGGTTGACTTCCGAACCAGAGTCAACCAAAAGTGTTACTATTCCGTCAAGATCGGGAGAAGTGATTAGTATAGTGGGCGTATATTTTGTAGAGTTTAGGCGAATATTGATGACTCTCCTAGATTGATTTCTTCCTCTTCCGTTTCCTCCTTGTTTGTCGTTGTCTCTCGTGGAAAGTCTGGTCGTTGAGGTTGGTCCTGTTTGGACGGTGTGGACTTTGCTGTTCCGACTGAGCTTGTTTTGGAGGTGGTTGGTACGATTTTCATCACTGATCGACGCTCTGTGGGGTTGGCTCCCCTGGGTGCGTCGTTGTTTCCCGGGGAGGGTCCCCCGTTTCCCGACTTCTGTTGAGAATAAGGCACTATTTCTCCTGATTCGACCTTTGCCTTGAATTTGTAACAATCCTTGATTATATGTCCCAGCTTCTTACAATAGGTACAGGTAACTGGTGGATTACCTGTTCCCGGTTGATTGTTGGGTCTTGAACCATTATTATAATTTCTATTATAATTGTTGGTATTATTAGCTGGATTAGAATTATTTTGCCAACGAGGTCTATTACGATTGTCCTGTGCTGCAGGTGGCTGATATCGATTCTGTGGAGGTCGATTTTGGCTTTGTTGATATTGATTTTGTGGAGGTGGGTACCGATTTGATGATTGGGAGAAGTTCCTTCGATCTCTGTTGTTTGGGGCGAATTGCTTGATTCGTTCCTCTTCTAATTGAATCTGCTTACTTATTTTAATTGCGTTAGCATAGCAATCATCTAAATTACGATAGCCTTCTAGTTGTAATCGAATTTTAACATCTGATGGTAATCCGTTTATAAAAGCTTCGGCCACTTCGGAATTTATGATATCTAATAATGGTTTTATATCATCCGGATATAGATTACGCTCACCATCTATTATGGCTAGTCGTAGATCTTTTACACGGCTAATATAATCGAGGATGCCTTCGTTAGGTTTCTTAAAAATATTACCTAATTCGCCCTTATATTGATTAACCGATTTTTGAGGACCGAACATGAGTTTTAATTTATTTCCGAAATCTTCTACTGTATTCATATTTGAGTCTTCGATGGCCATAAATGCGTGTCCTCTACGTTTATTTGTTAGTAATTTAACTAACCATTGTTCTTGGGTAGGAGAGCGCATGGCTTTGGCTCTTTCACATGCTCTTAAAAATTGAAATATAGAGGGTCTATAGCCATCGAACACCGGTACCGTTTCTAACGCGTCTTTAATACGAATAGGATTTTCATTGGATGAATGAACTTTTACAATCTCGGGTTTCTTTTCCGCAAGTACGTTTTTCTTAGTAATAGCGTGTAGTTCATTTTGAATGACTAGTAATTGATCGTTTAAATCTCTAAATTTTGCACCAAGCCCAGCTATGAAATCATTGCTTTTTTGGGATTTTTCTATTTCCTCTAAAGCCTTTCGTAATAATTGTCCATCAATAGGACCTTCGTCTTGGACTATATTTACTTCTGGATCTGACATTCTGAATTTGTTTTTATTACTACTATATTGACTCTCAACTTTTGCGCTTCGTATCCCACCGCGCTGCCACCAAATTATTAACTGCTGTAACAGCTACTATTATGTTACGTACCGTATTTTATATGAGATGTTGAGTACAGCACAATAGCAGGAGTTACCGCTGGAGAGAGATGTTGTGAGTTTACGAATATAAGGTAATTAAAATGATTCTTTATTAATATTATTATTATACTGATCTTATAATGTTAAATGCCGTTTGATTATTTCAGGTGGTGCTGAACGGATCAGAAGGATCCACCACTCAATAATCGTGACCGGGATAAAATTTTAGGTAAATTGTATTAAGATATTTTATTGTATTTTATAAAAATAAAGAAAAGTAAAAGAAATAATGAATGACTTCGTAAATATGATTTGTATGGGGATCCAAGCGCAATTTGAACCTATCTGCATACACCGACTACGGTTCGGGAAGTTGAGATTCAAAAATGAGAATAATTGTCACACGTTTGTATATGTTTAAATATCACAATCAATTTATTATATATATGTATGTTTGTTTATTACAAAAAAAAAGGATAAAAGGGAAAATATATATATATATATATATATATATATATATATATGTGTGTGGGTGTTAATTTAATAGATCTTCGTCGAACTCGGATGGGTCCCACTGATTTTGCGGAGAATGCTCCCCGATGTTTTCTCTCAGAGAGGGATCCCAAGTTTCCCTCTCTGCTGAATCGACAGGATCGAAGTTGGGCTCTCCTTCAAAATGGTCAGGGGTGAGCAGGGCCTCTTCGGCCTCTTGCCTAGCGAGACTATATATTTTTTGAATAAAGGCAATTCTGGCTCGCTTCTTGGTCCCGCTCCTGTGCTTCCTCCTTGAATTTCTTTTAGAGTTTTTCCCCATCTATAAACCCGAATAAATACATGTTGAAGTTAGATCGGCCAAATGAAATAAATAAAATGAAAAATGAAGGAAAGTAGGGACCTTGGTACTAACCATAGGATAGTGAGCTCGACCTAAATCACGGCGTAGTGATCTAATTTCATCACATAACATTTCAACTTTTATACGTACTGCTTTCATCTCCCCCTTGAGGTCTTCGTCTTGTTTAGATGCATCATGAATGCTCATAGTTACAGCCTTCGATCTCAAATCAGCAAGTGTTTTTGGCTGGCTCATCATGAATGGATGGTTATAAATGACTACACCAAAGATGATAACAAATATGAGTATCACTAAAGGGTAGGGAAGGATAAGATGTCTCTCTCCAAATTTAATGGAAGGAGTTAAAAGTATCTGTTGATAAATATAATGTATTTTATTGATCATTCCGATATCCATATTGTTTATTTTAAAATAGTAATTATCCTTCATTATATCAGGTTTTGTGGTATATGCTGAAATGATTTATTAATAGGAAATCCTTATAAGTATGGAGTATGCAATCGCCTCATATATGTGGGAGTTCAAGATATGCTATTTAGATAATATATATGATAACAAGGTTAGTAACATATCAGAGTCAAAAAACATTGATAGAGTTATATGATAATTTCTAAGTAAGAATATTTGGTTTATCACACCATAGTATAGTCATATAAGCGGTTGTTATCATACTTCCTTGATAATGATATTTGTGTTATAGTCTCTGCGGAAGCACTCCACCAGAAACTAGGCAGTTGGTCCTTAATGGCATACATCATATCAGATGATCTAATGCATAGTATAGAAGGTAAATCTTGGCATGTATCCAGTAACTTATGTTCTTTAGATTTGACACAAATATTGTTCCAGTTCAATTTAAATTTGGGCATTGATGTAAACCTCTTGAAGCTCCCTTCCACTGTGTTTGGATTGCCTACACTAGACTTCTTTTCTACATACCAACTAGCATGATGTCCTGGTAAAGTCGATATCTGGCATATGATCTCACGTCTAGTTAGAAATGTCCCAAATATACTATAAAACTTTATCAAGAAACCGACAAGAAGTTGATTTTCACCCGCATGTTGAATATAGTTTTTGTTAACTGGTACCCATCCCAGTCTGCATGCTATCTTTGTGGTATGCCGGTGTATCTTGCTACATATATGCATATGTAATACCATCATTAATATTAGGCACAACAGTGGTATCCATGATAATATGCCATTAAGTGGGAAGTTAGACATTGATTTGACAACGTGTGATTCTGTTGTATTGGCAGTTATGTTTAATGCTGTAGGCAAGGCAAAACTCTGATGCTTTGTGATAGAATTAGGGAGGAGAGCCATAGCAGCTCCCGTCGCGAGAGTCCTATTTCCATGTGTATACATTTTCCATGTCAGCAGAGCCAACCAAAGTGTCACAATAATATTGAATAATGATGGAACAGGTATTATGATATCAGGGAGAGTCAGGTTGTGAAAGATGTCGAGGTAACTATTGATACTCTTATTATATATAGATTCATCTTTGATTAATTTTTGTTGTAACTGAGCCATGTCATTGGCATACAAGGTATTATCATCTTGGATACGTTTGTTGAGATCAGTTATACTAGTTAATTGGGAGGAAAACAGTGTTCGAGGGCTCTGAGAGGGATATACAAACTTGGCTACTCGTGTGTTATGTAGTAAAGGGACTTCCAATGTTAAATTCTCGATTATACGGAGATTAACTGAATAGACTTGAGGATTCAAGACCATGTTTATCTCCTGAGAAGTCGTGCCTAATACACTAGCAGGGCTGTGAATCTTTTTTGGTCCTATTTGCAATGAGCAGTGTTCGGGCAACTGAACTAGCCCTAGTTGTGGTATACTGATACTACTCCGCCTGGATGGTAGACCATTTATTCCAATGCAGTTAAGGTCACCCATCATATTCTCTTGTGGGGTAGACACTAGCCAGGTCCTCTGGTCAGATGGTAAGAGTGACACTTCACTGGTTGCACGAGCTGAGATTTCTGATATTAAGCATAGCCTCTGATATGGGTAATTGTCAGAATGTATGGCCAGGTGACAATTTGGGTTCGATGTGGAAGTCCACACAAACTCAAGTTCGCAGACCTGAGACTTTGACGTTTTGCAGATGGTGTAGTCTAGCTGTCTGATACTAGTCCACTCTGAGGTTTTATAGTTTACTATAAGGATATCCTTATCTATGCTTAAATCATATGCAATTACTCCTTTCATGATAGGTAAGTGTCGAGGATCCCAGAATTTTAGATTTGAAGATACCAAAACAACTGGAATTTTGATCATTACTACCAAATGGTTTTTTGTATTATACATAGAGTTAATATACTGCTCAATAAAATCTGACTTATCAGTAGTCATAGGTAGTTCATATTGCGGTTCTAATGCTGAGTTGATTTGTATCCAGAGTTTATCTAAATAATCGTTTGAAATAAGAGAAGCTTGTATTCTATGGTGATTCAATAGTTCGCTCACATAACTATAATAATTCTTAAATTCGGAGATGGCACTTAGTAGGTGAGATAAGATATGAACATATGAGTGTAACGTGAGACTTGCCGTGTTGATAATTGATAACATTGATGACTCCTGATGTAATCCCTCCAAGTATGTTACAGAAGCTTCCAAATCGGTGGCCCAATTATGAATAGCTGAGGTTAATTTATCAATATCTGAGTAAACTGTCTGCGACAGATTGGTCATTGCTTGTACAAAATGTGTGCTCAAAGACACTGTTTGGTTGCGGAGCATATAGATTTCTTCAGTGTTCCTAGAGGTGATATTAGAAACATCATCTAATAAATCATGCATCTTTGACATCTGATCTTCTGTGGCCACCCCAAATAATTTACTCTGAAAATCACCTAAGAAATTTAGTAAACCTCGTCTTTTTCGTGTCAGCATATGTTGACATATCAAATGTTTATCACTACATTCTTGTTCAATTAAGTAGTTTTTGTTAACGCAAGTAATATATCTTATTCTATTCTGTACAGGAATGTTACAGTTCACGTCTGATAAATTTTCCTCAAGGTTATCATTAATCCTCAGCTTAGAGAACAGTTTTCCATCATCCTGACGTTCTACATCTACGATTGCCAAGGGAGATGTCCTGCTTGTTTGCCGTTGTGTACTCATAGTTAAAGATGATCTTCCAGTGTCTTCACCTGTTGCAGGTGCGTGATTGAAGATGAAAGTGTGGCCAGTGCCTTCAACATTAATAACATTGTGACGACTAGGGTCACTTGTGCGTGCTACTTGCCTCTTTTCCCTAACACTCGTAGATGTTATCAATTCAGCGTCTTCGGCTATATCATTATTCTCTGGGACTAGACATCGGTCTTGTGGTAGAGACCCCCAGATAGATGTTGGCCCATCGTCTAAGGATTTGAATTGGTCTCTTACCGTCTGCCAATATTGCACAAAGATTTGATATGTTTGATTTAGAGTATTCAAGGGCCCCATAACTCTGTGTCTGCTTTCAGGGGTCAATTTTGTCAAATTTATGCTCCATGCCATATCCATGATATTATAGGTTGAATAGTTCATTTCTCGGGTGACCAATAAAACATTCGGTTGAAAAGAATCAGAGGGACATGGTAATTTGATAAGGAAATTGTGAAGCCAATAATGACTCCGCAAGTAGACCGGTGGTATGTTCACGGATAATAACCCTATATCACTTCGTAGAAGGGGACTTGCAGGTGTGAATTTTTCCCCATTTGTATGACAAATATACTGTATATCAAATGCGACGCATAGCAACAAGAGATAAGCAATAATCGACATTGCTCTAGTAAAGATGGGAAAAACTCTGTTTGATCGTGCTTGGTTTCTTGTTTCTTGTGTTTATTCCAAAGGTGGTCTTGTTCAGTGGTGTTACTTGATGACCGGACTTTGGATTTTTACTGAGTTTGGACCATGATTGCTGATGTTTCCTTTTTTGGCGTTCTTGATTAGCGTGTTAATATTTGGTGAGCTATTATTATTATTATTGGAAAAATTAAAATATTTTCTTATGAACTAATTTTGTTTGCGTTACAATGTTTGAGTACTTATATACTATACGCACGCATTTATTTATAATTCCGATGTCTTATTTCGGAGTTATCGATGTTTAAACATTGGTGCAGACGTTTTTAATTCTTTTAATTTTTGGCCTTATTACCAACGTCGGAGATTCGTCCAACGTCACATCTTCTTCTTAAAAGATGAAATTTTCACGCAGTTAAATTTTCGAAATTTAAGCTTTTAAATTTGGACAATGGGATTTTCAAATTTTTGCTCCACGGTGATTTTTCTAAGAACTGAGACGGTAGTAAGATAGCGGCGAATTTATAGAATTTTATCCGTTGTTTGCGAATAATTTAAAAATAATTCTGGGAGGTCTATTTTCGAAAATAGTCTCTTATTTCTAAACGGAGCGAGATATCGCAATTCTGAGTCGATTTTGCACTTTGTCACCAAAAGACCGAATCTCCCAATGCGTCTATATCCAAATCTGCTCATATTGAAAATATCCGTGTTGTTTTTGTTCCTGAACATTTTTCCTTGAGTAAAAATTTTTGTCAGAGTTACGGTTCTATGGGTTTGCTCTTGTGCTTTTTACGATTTTTGTACACATTATTTTAAAATGATTATATATATATATTCTTAATTCTATGTGTTTAAAATTATGATTAGTTTTTATTGATTATTATGATTTTTATTAATACTTGTTAATATATGGTCTTGAATATAATATTGGTTAATATGTGTTTTTCTTGTTTTATTATTTACCATTAGTTGTGTTTAAACCACGGGACGTGACACCTCCCCCGTCGGAAAGCAAATTTCCGAGGGAAATTTGTTCCAGGTTCTTGACTGCTTCTTCCAGTCTGGATGCCTCCGGTGGTTGAGTTTGCGTTTGGGTGTTGCTTTGGTTGATTATTGGAACTGCTGCTGTGTTGATGGTGTATCTCTTCCTATCAGCTGAACGTATAAGAAGATACGTTAGAGAGCCACACAGCGCTCCGCACAAATGGACTCCACATCCGTACGATGTATGCAGCTGATATCCATGTATTAAGGTGTTTATTATTAATTTAAATAATTTGAAAATAATAAAGATTGCCAATAATCCTGCACTGACTGAACCAAATTTTATGAACCCGTTCCATAGTTTTTCAGCCGTGTTTTCTGCGATCTTTTCCATTGTTTCTTCGTTTAGCATTCCCATCATTGAAATTGATCCAGCTGGTATATTTTTGCCGGTCATACCTCTTGCAACTGAATTTAGTACAGCTGATTTTTCTGCTGGGAAAACATGATGTGGTCCCTGAGGTTTTCTAGATCGTTTGATGTATAAATTCCTCCAGTGGCTAAATTAGATGGGTTAATATATTGCCATGTTGGTTCTTTCAGTGGTTGTAGTTTTTGAGGGGCAATTACTTCAATGGGTCTTGGTGAAAGTCTATGCCATTTTTGATCGATTTCGTACATTACCGGTAGTATTACACTGCAATCCCTATGAGTTCCATGGGTAGTGATAATATGGGTTATGGGTGTTAAGAACAATGATCTGTTCTGATGTACGATCGTTAATTCGTTGAAACATTCCGTGGTGTGTCTGATTTTTACGGTTACCGGTATGCATTTGATTATATGGATCACTTCACCTGCTATTAGAGCCATATGACCCGGTTGTTTGGTTATTACCTGAGCAAAATGATCAGGCTTCAGTGTTGCTAGAGTTAGTGCATTGGCTAATATTTGTTTTTCCAAATTACACTTTTGAGCAAGCATGTTCTTGTATAGACTATTCATTTGCGTTTTTATGTGTCTTTCTATATAGATAAATTTAGAATTCATGTAGGTGAATATGTCTAAATTTTCTACACGTATCGTTCGTGTTCCCGCAAAGGTTTTTCCTTTAATGGTTTCCAAAATAAATAGTTTGGGATGTTCTGTTTGGAATAAGGTGTATCCACAAATGGATGTTTCACCCATTTTAGATAGTGCAAAAGTTACGTCTGCTGTAGTCAAGGCAAATACTGAGGGTAGATCTTCCAAGTTATCATTGTCAGTGATTTTTGATGCCAGGCCTTCATAGAGGATGTCGTATTGTTCGAACTTACATGTTGATTTTGGGAATGGCTTCCAGAACGTATATCCGTCGTCGTTGTCTAAGCATGTTCCTCCTTGAAAGCTGCAAACTGTTCCTGACTTTAGCATGATTCTGTTGTCCTCTAATTGCACGGGTACTGATGATGTTCGTAGGGTGATTTTTGCGATTGCTTGTACCACCACATTGTCCCATGATCCGTATGGGTCCGCAAACGCAGCTCCCTCGCATTTTCCGTTTATGTTTAACTTTCCTGCAAGGGTGAAGGTTCTGCTTTCGGTTGAGTTGATTTTCAAGTCACTCAAGTATATGTTCTTTCCCATATACATAGTACCGTACAGGTGTAACTTTTTGCATTGTTCCTCTGTTATTGGCTCGATGTATTCGTGTATTCCGTTTTGTACTGCCGAGATATGAGAATGCATTCCACAATAATGGATCATTCTAGTCATTTCGACTTTACATTGTATAGTATCGACATAATTGAAATCAGACAGCTGTAGTAATTGGATATACACTTCTTCTGTTTTTGTGGTTATATGGTCGATGTCGCAGTCACTTATTTCCTTGAGCGAAAATGTGGTTATGTTTAAGTTGCGGCTATTACAATCATATCCAATAAGAGCTCGTGAGACGTGTGGAAACGCCAGGATAACCAAGAGGGTTATCATTTTCCTGTTCTGTAAATAGATATTTTATTGATTTTTAAGTATAAAATTGAGTAGAACAATTGTTACAGTTGACAATATTTGTGTAGGTTAATATAGTACGTCTACATTGAGTGCAAACGGTCGTAGGTAGTATGTTACTAAAATAGTGGAAATAAAAGTTTGCTATTATGTGAATAGTTGATGAATTTTTACAGGCGATACAGTATTCCGCTCTGTTTTCATCGAAGTACATATTGCCTTTTATGCAGAAGTAGCCTTCCATTTGGTCCAAGAATTGTAGTGTTCTGTCGACTGAAGTCTGCATTGTTTGTCCTTTTGGGCACATGTTCACGATGCGTTATAGTTCACTTTTTAGAGTAGCACGTCGATCACATCATCCATTCCTATTCTACACCATTGTTCTTCAGTTATAAGAAAATGTACTTCTATGCATTGTCTACATTCTGAAGCACGTTTCACTCTCACTAGTGCTGTTTGGCATCCCGCACAGCCCTGTAGCAATTGTAGTGTTGTGTTGGAGGTGAAGACATGAGTCCACGGTTCCAGTAGAAAGAAATCCTTCATGAATTGAGGCAGTTCTTCGTAGCAGTATGCGCATATGAATCTACCGGGAATAGTGAATCCAAACGTTTTGAATATTCCGCTGGTAGCAATCTGAACACAATAATGCGTCGTTAATCGTGGGTATTGATCCGGGTATTGATCCGGGAATACTCCATCAATGGGTCCTTGTTGTTGACTTATTTCCGTAACGTTGTAGCTACGAAATGGATTGGGGACTCCCATATTTTTAATCTAGTTTAACAGAGACATTTTCTATGCCTCCGTAGTTTATTCCTTGTTTGTCTTCATGCGATAATTCCATATATTGGCAGACGCATTCTGAGCATAGCCATGCCCTTCTTGGTAGAGCAATACGAATATTACAGAGTTCGCAATGGGTTGACAGTATTGCTCGTTCTTGCTCGCAGATTTGGTGTTTGTTTCCTTCTACGTAGTAGAATTTTTCTCCCTGATCCAACTCATCGTAGCAATATCTGCAAAGGCGGGCACCCCACGTGGTGTAAAAAGGTTTGTTCGGCACGCTTCTTATGCAATACAATTGTAAGAGGTATTCATATGTAGTAGGTGTTTTCATAGGCAAAACACCATGTATTTGTCGTTGGAAGGTATAATTAATCACAGCGTTGGGTTGACTGAGTGGTATATTCATTATTTATTATATTACCACCTGGTTATTACACCTATCGCATTTCCTCTAGAAATTCTACTCCACTGCTGCGGAGTCATCTCGAAGTACTGTTCGATGCACTCCGTGCATCGATCGGCTGAGCGGAGGCGGCACAACTGTGCTAGACACGTCCGGCACCTACTCTTCTGGAGGGCAGTCGTGTAGACGCTGATGGTGTGCCAACCTCCTATATGGTGGTTGTTCTGCTCGGCGATGGGCAGGTTCTGATAACAGGTCGCGCAGAGCCGATGGTCTGTGGCCACGAAGATCGGGGTGTTGTTTAGGACTGTTAGGCAGTAGAGATGCATCAACCGGTCATATGTCTCTGGATAATCCCGGGGCAGCACTCCATCAATTGGCCCGTAGAACTCCCTGTCGTCCTCGTCTTCGTATTCTTCAACGACGGCGCGACCATGATACACCGGCATTCTTTGCTGCAATGTTTCACAGCGTTATTCTTCCGTGATTATTGTTCTTTTTGCAGTCCATTTCGTCATGTTGTCATCAGCGTACGTATCGTTCGTTGTAGTTATTTACATGTCTTTGTACATTTCATAACTTAGATCTACGGTGTGCTAGTTTTAATTTATTTAAGTGTACTGTACGAATACTACCTTTAACTAGAATTTTTACGTTTTGGTTTGTCAAAATTTCCATTACACGGTGTGGACCAGTGTATTGATCACTGAATTTACCTTTACATGGTTCTTTTAAAAGATAAACGAGGTCTCCTTCCTTAAAGTTTTGTGGGTTTATTTTTCGATCGTAATATTGTTTAGATTTTGCTTTAGCAGTATTTAAATTTTTTACTGCTGACAGTTGTAACTCGTTTATCGTTGTATGTAATTCGCGTAGGTAGTCTTCGTAAGTTGGCTCTAGGTTTTCAGTTATTGGATTTTTACTAGTAGGCTCACGAGCCATTCTTCCGTATACCAATTCGTGCGGTGAAAACCTAGTTCCTTCATGCATGGAAGTGTTATATGAAAACATAGCTAAATCTATCCAATCGTCCCAATTAGACGCGTTAGTAACGTACTGTTTTAAATATTCTATCAATACGTGATGAGATCTTTCGATCGATCCATTACTTTGCGGATGATAGGCGGTAGTTGTATAATGTTTTATTTTAAATTTCTTAGCTACTTGCTTCATTAATTTCGAGGTGAAGTTAGTTCCTAAATCCGTTAGGATGGCTTTAGGAGCTCCGAATCGGCAAATAAAATTTTTTATGAACGCGTCCGCGATATCTGCAGTAGTGGTTTGATTTAAAGGTACGGCTACGGAATATTTAATTTAGTTAACAGATCTTGCATAGTTAATATATACTTATTTCCTCGCTTCGTATCCGGTAAGGGACCTACTACGTCTAGACTAACTTTGTCGAATGCCTTTCCCGGAGTGTCCGTTAGTACCATTGGTTGTTTGGTTTTGATTCGGGTAAGCTTTTTTAGTTGGCATTCGCTGCATGTACGAATGTAGTCTTGGATGTCCTTTTTCATGCCATCCCAGTAATATGTTTTCCTTATTCTGTAAAATGTTTTAGTTACGCCTTTGTGTCCTCCAACTGCTGATATATGTTTTTCTTCAATGATGCCCAATCTCTCGGCTTCAGGTGGTATGGTTGTCCATCCGGTGCATATAGTTATACTGACGTGCGTTTCTCCGAATACTTCCTTCAACTTATTAATTGTGTACTTCCAAGGCACATCTTCAATATAATCCGTTTTACTCATGGAGAATGATGTCAGATTCATTTCGGTTACTACATCCAATAATGATGCAAAACATCTTACAATATTTTCTGGTTCAATTGGAACGTGTTTTTCTTTGACGGGGAGGGCTATAGTGTAGTAGTTATTAATAGGTTGTAGTCTGGCCCTTTCGAATGTCAAGTCGATGTACGTTCCTAATTGATTAGCTTCTTTTAATTCCTGTGCACCCTTGTCGACAGGATCGCCGTCCATATCCACAAATATCACCTTATGAGTTTTCATCATATTCAGAGGTTCTCGAATTTCCTTAATTTGTATATTCGATGGTTGTCTTGATTGAATTTCAAAATCCAGGGTTACAGGAGTTTCCAGTGGTATGTTGCCTTGGGTAGGCGTTAATTCCATGTCGCTATATGGTAGATTTCCAACGTTCTCGTGAAAATCGTCGTTACCTGGATCATTGCCGAAAGAGGTGGATGGATCTTCGGTTTCTGGTAGATTTAGATCGTTGGTTCCCCTTCTTCGTATGGCGTCGGATATTGGTGAATCGTCTGATGATGAAGCGGATGATTTCTTTCGTTTTCTATTGTGTGACTCCCCTTTTGACGGTTGCATAGAGGTGGATGGGCTTTCTTCCTCTGGTACTTCTAGATCGTCATATTTTCCTTTCTTCCGTACTGCGTCAAATAAAGCTGAATCCGATGAGGACGAAGATGTGGATATTTTCCTTTTCTTATTGCTCGATTCCTCTTCCAAAGGTCTTATGGGTAAGCAAATCTCTGGGGGATTTCGAGACAAGGCGTCGGCGTTAGCGTTAGCTCTACCTTGTTTGTATTGAATTTTGTATTCGTATTCTGACAGCTTCAATTTCCACTTCCATAGTCTAGATGTTGGATCCTTGATAGAGTGCAACCATACTAACGGTTTATGATCCGTAATTATATTGAAGGTGCGACCGTATAAGTATGGTCGAAAGTAGGTCACACAATATACAATTGCCAAGCATTCCTTTTCTATGGTGGAGTATTTTTGTTCTGCTGCATTTAGCAGACGAGACGCGTATGCCACAGGAAGGTCTTTTCCAATTATTCCTTGACTGAGAACTCCTCCAATGGCGTATCCAGATGCGTCGGTAGTGAGATTGAAGGTTTTCGTAAAATCAGGAAATTGGAGTATTGGTTCCGTTATTAAGGCTTCTTTTAGAATACAGAACGATTTCTCCTGTGTTTCTCCCCATTTGAATTTCATATCCTTTTTCAGCAGGTCTGAAAGTGGTTTCGCAGTTGCTGAAAAGTTGGAAATGAATCTTCTGTAATATCCTGCCAATCCAAGGAATTGTTTGATGTTCTTTGGATTTTTTGGTTTAGGGAAGTTCTGTACTGCAGTGATCTTTTTAGGGTCAGGCTTCAGACCGTCTTCGCCAATGATGTGTCCCAAGTACGCAACTTCATGGCGTAGGAACTCGCATTTGTCCGGTTGAAGCTTTAGATTTGCGTTACGTAGACGTTCCATTAGTTTGTTGAATTTAATCTCGTGTTCTCGTAAAGAACGCGAGTATAATACTATGTCGTCTAGGTATACAAATAATTCTGATCCTTGAAGTCCTGCTAGAACGCTGTTCATTAATCGTTGAAATGTTGCTGGAGCATTCTTTAGACCAAAAGGCATTCTTTTGAATTGAAAATGACCATACGGGGTAGAAAAAGCAGTTTTGTGCGCGTCCTCTGGCACCATCTTAATTTGATGAAATCCAGATGCCAGGTCGAAAGTGGAAAAATATTTAGCACTTCCCAGTTGGTCTAGAATTTCTGTTATATTAGGTAGAGGGTATGCGTCTCCTATGGTTTTTTCGTTCAAATTTCGATAGTCGATTACTAAACGCCATCGTTTATTTCCTTGAGAATCGGGTTTTTTAGGCACGATCCATATAGGTGAGTTGTATGGTGATGTAGATGCTTCGACAACATTGGTTTCCAATAATTCCTTCACTTGTTTGTTAATCTCTTCTTTATGGATCGGAGGGAAACGATATTGTCTTGTATTTATCGGCACATCGTCTGTAGTATGAATTTTATGACGTAGTACATCGGTGCCTTCGAGGGTTTCTCCAGGAATATGGAATCTATCCTCATTTTGTTTTATCAAACTTAAAACATTTTCTCTTTCTTCCTCATTGAGATGATCCAGTCGTAGCAGCTCCAATACTTCTTCTAGTCGATTGTGTCCGTTTACTGCTGTCACTTGACAAACATTTATATGTTGGGTGGTAACTTCTTCAAATGGTTCCAGTTTTATAATGGGTACGTCGAGAAGGTAATCCTGTAGAGTTGCATTAGTTACTCTGATGTGAGCACGCCCTTTATGATTAGTGACCACTGTTTCGCCGAGAAAAATACCCTTTTCTTCTGGTATTCGAGGTATATAACCCTGATGTACCTCTGGATTGATTATATTTACTGTGAGGGGAATAGAGGTTCGTTTAGGAACAGTTATTAATTGAGTTTCGAAAAATGGTATGTATGTAGATCCCCATTTCACATGTTTGTCGGAATAGTCGATGCTGGCTCGATGGTTTTGGAAAAAGTCGGATCCTAAGATTCCTCCTTGATCTATAGAGGTTTGATTACCAACGACATGAAATAAAACTTGATGGCCTGCTATCCTGATGTATGCCGTCCCTCGGGTGGCCAGGACTTCAGCCGAGATTCCTCGAAGGAAGAGAGTGTCGTTAGTGTCGATTGTAGTAGATATTGAGACCATGCATTCCTTGATGAGGTTGACTTCCGAACCAGAGTCAACCAAAAGTGTTACTATTCCGTCAAGATCGGGAGAAGTGATTAGTATAGTGGGCGTATATTTTGTAGAGTTTAGGCGAATATTGATGACTCTCCTAGATTGATTTCTTCCTCTTCCGTTTCCTCCTTGTTTGTCGTTGTCTCTCGTGGAAAGTCTGGTCGTTGAGGTTGGTCCTGTTTGGACGGTGTGGACTTTGCTGTTCCGACTGAGCTTGTTTTGGAGGTGGTTGGTACGATTTTCATCACTGATCGACGCTCTGTGGGGTTGGCTCCCCTGGGTGCGTCGTTGTTTCCCGGGGAGGGTCCCCCGTTTCCCGACTTCTGTTGAGAATAAGGCACTATTTCTCCTGATTCGACCTTTGCCTTGAATTTGTAACAATCCTTGATTATATGTCCCAGCTTCTTACAATAGGTACAGGTAACTGGTGGATTACCTGTTCCCGGTTGATTGTTGGGTCTTGAACCATTATTATAATTTCTATTATAATTGTTGGTATTATTAGCTGGATTAGAATTATTTTGCCAACGAGGTCTATTACGATTGTCCTGTGCTGCAGGTGGCTGATATCGATTCTGTGGAGGTCGATTTTGGCTTTGTTGATATTGATTTTGTGGAGGTGGGTACCGATTTGATGATTGGGAGAAGTTCCTTCGATCTCTGTTGTTTGGGGCGAATTGCTTGATTCGTTCCTCTTCTAATTGAATCTGCTTACTTATTTTAATTGCGTTAGCATAGCAATCATCTAAATTACGATAGCCTTCTAGTTGTAATCGAATTTTAACATCTGATGGTAATCCGTTTATAAAAGCTTCGGCCACTTCGGAATTTATGATATCTAATAATGGTTTTATATCATCCGGATATAGATTACGCTCACCATCTATTATGGCTAGTCGTAGATCTTTTACACGGCTAATATAATCGAGGATGCCTTCGTTAGGTTTCTTAAAAATATTACCTAATTCGCCCTTATATTGATTAACCGATTTTTGAGGACCGAACATGAGTTTTAATTTATTTCCGAAATCTTCTACTGTATTCATATTTGAGTCTTCGATGGCCATAAATGCGTGTCCTCTAAGTTTATTTGTTAGTAATTTAACTAACCATTGTTCTTGGGTAGGAGAGAGCATGGCTTTGGCTCTTTCACATGCTCTTAAAAATTGAAATATAGAGGGTCTATAGCCATCGAACACCGGTACCGTTTCTAACGCGTCTTTAATACGAATAGGATTTTCATTGGATGAATGAACTTTTACAATCTCGGGTTTCTTTTCCGCAAGTACGTTTTTCTTAGTAATAGCGTGTAGTTCATTTTGAATGACTAGTAATTGATCGTTTAAATCTCTAAATTTTGCACCAAGCCCAGCTATGAAATCATTGCTTTTTTGGGATTTTTCATCAATAGGACCTTCGTCTTGGACTATATTTACTTCTGGATCTGACATTCTGAATTTGTTTTTATTACTACTATATTGACTCTCAACTTTTGCGCTTCGTATCCCACCGCGCTGCCACCAAATTATTAACTGCTGTAACAGCTACTATTATGTTACGTACCGTATTTTATATGAGATGTTGAGTACAGCACAATAGCAGGAGTTACCGCTGGAGAGAGATGTTGTGAGTTTACGAATATAAGGTAATTAAAATGATTCTTTATTAATATTATTATTATACTGATCTTATAATGTTAAATGCCGTTTGATTATTTCAGGTGGTGCTGAACGGATCAGAAGGATCCACCACTCAATAATCGTGACCGGGATAAAATTTTAGGTAAATTGTATTAAGATATTTTATTGTATTTTATAAAAATAAAGAAAAGTAAAAGAAATAATGAATGACTTCGTAAATATGATTTGTATGGGGATCCAAGCGCAATTTGAACCTATCTGCATACACCGACTACGGTTCGGGAAGTTGAGATTCAAAAATGAGAATAATTGTCACACGTTTGTATATGTTTAAATATCACAATCAATTTATTATATATATGTATGTTTGTTTATTACAAAAAAAAAGGATAAAAGGGAAAATATATATATATATATGTGTGTGGGTGTTAATTTAATAGATCTTCGTCGAACTCGGATGGGTCCCACTGATTTTGCGGAGAATGCTCCCCGATGTTTTCTCTCAGAGAGGGATCCCAAGTTTCCCTCTCTGCTGAATCGACAGGATCGAAGTTGGGCTCTCCTTCAAAATGGTCAGGGGTGAGCAGGGCCTCTTCGGCCTCTTGCCTAGCGAGACTATATATTTTTTGAATAAAGGCAATTCTGGCTCGCTTCTTGGTCCCGCTCCTGTGCTTCCTCCTTGAATTTCTTTTAGAGTTTTTCCCCATCTATAAACCCGAATAAATACATGTTGAAGTTAGATCGGCCAAATGAAATAAATAAAATGAAAAATGAAGGAAAGTAGGGACCTTGGTACTAACCATAGGATAGTGAGCTCGACCTAAATCACGGCGTAGTGATCTAATTTCATCACATAACATTTCAACTTTTATACGTACTGCTTTCATCTCCCCCTTGAGGTCTTCGTCTTGTTTAGATGCATCATGAATGCTCATAGTTACAGCCTTCGATCTCAAATCAGCAAGTGTTTTTGGCTGGCTCATCATGAATGGATGGTTATAAATGACTACACCAAAGATGATAACAAATATGAGTATCACTAAAGGGTAGGGAAGGATAAGATGTCTCTCTCCAAATTTAATGGAAGGAGTTAAAAGTATCTGTTGATAAATATAATGTATTTTATTGATCATTCCGATATCCATATTGTTTATTTTAAAATAGTAATTATCCTTCATTATATCAGGTTTTGTGGTATATGCTGAAATGATTTATTAATAGGAAATCCTTATAAGTATGGAGTATGCAATCGCCTCATATATGTGGGAGTTCAAGATATGCTATTTAGATAATATATATGATAACAAGGTTAGTAACATATCAGAGTCAAAAAACATTGATAGAGTTATATGATAATTTCTAAGTAAGAATATTTGGTTTATCACACCATAGTATAGTCATATAAGCGGTTGTTATCATACTTCCTTGATAATGATATTTGTGTTATAGTCTCTGCGGAAGCACTCCACCAGAAACTAGGCAGTTGGTCCTTAATGGCATACATCATATCAGATGATCTAATGCATAGTATAGAAGGTAAATCTTGGCATGTATCCAGTAACTTATGTTCTTTAGATTTGACACAAATATTGTTCCAGTTCAATTTAAATTTGGGCATTGATGTAAACCTCTTGAAGCTCCCTTCCACTGTGTTTGGATTGCCTACACTAGACTTCTTTTCTACATACCAACTAGCATGATGTCCTGGTAAAGTCGATATCTGGCATATGATCTCACGTCTAGTTAGAAATGTCCCAAATATACTATAAAACTTTATCAAGAAACCGACAAGAAGTTGATTTTCACCCGCATGTTGAATATAGTTTTTGTTAACTGGTACCCATCCCAGTCTGCATGCTATCTTTGTGGTATGCCGGTGTATCTTGCTACATATATGCATATGTAATACCATCATTAATATTAGGCACAACAGTGGTATCCATGATAATATGCCATTAAGTGGGAAGTTAGACATTGATTTGACAACGTGTGATTCTGTTGTATTGGCAGTTATGTTTAATGCTGTAGGCAAGGCAAAACTCTGATGCTTTGTGATAGAATTAGGGAGGAGAGCCATAGCAGCTCCCGTCGCGAGAGTCCTATTTCCATGTGTATACATTTTCCATGTCAGCAGAGCCAACCAAAGTGTCACAATAATATTGAATAATGATGGAACAGGTATTATGATATCAGGGAGAGTCAGGTTGTGAAAGATGTCGAGGTAACTATTGATACTCTTATTATATATAGATTCATCTTTGATTAATTTTTGTTGTAACTGAGCCATGTCATTGGCATACAAGGTATTATCATCTTGGATACGTTTGTTGAGATCAGTTATACTAGTTAATTGGGAGGAAAACAGTGTTCGAGGGCTCTGAGAGGGATATACAAACTTGGCTACTCGTGTGTTATGTAGTAAAGGGACTTCCAATGTTAAATTCTCGATTATACGGAGATTAACTGAATAGACTTGAGGATTCAAGACCATGTTTATCTCCTGAGAAGTCGTGCCTAATACACTAGCAGGGCTGTGAATCTTTTTTGGTCCTATTTGCAATGAGCAGTGTTCGGGCAACTGAACTAGCCCTAGTTGTGGTATACTGATACTACTCCGCCTGGATGGTAGACCATTTATTCCAATGCAGTTAAGGTCACCCATCATATTCTCTTGTGGGGTAGACACTAGCCAGGTCCTCTGGTCAGATGGTAAGAGTGACACTTCACTGGTTGCACGAGCTGAGATTTCTGATATTAAGCATAGCCTCTGATATGGGTAATTGTCAGAATGTATGGCCAGGTGACAATTTGGGTTCGATGTGGAAGTCCACACAAACTCAAGTTCGCAGACCTGAGACTTTGACGTTTTGCAGATGGTGTAGTCTAGCTGTCTGATACTAGTCCACTCTGAGGTTTTATAGTTTACTATAAGGATATCCTTATCTATGCTTAAATCATATGCAATTACTCCTTTCATGATAGGTAAGTGTCGAGGATCCCAGAATTTTAGATTTGAAGATACCAAAACAACTGGAATTTTGATCATTACTACCAAATGGTTTTTTGTATTATACATAGAGTTAATATACTGCTCAATAAAATCTGACTTATCAGTAGTCATAGGTAGTTCATATTGCGGTTCTAATGCTGAGTTGATTTGTATCCAGAGTTTATCTAAATAATCGTTTGAAATAAGAGAAGCTTGTATTCTATGGTGATTCAATAGTTCGCTCACATAACTATAATAATTCTTAAATTCGGAGATGGCACTTAGTAGGTGAGATAAGATATGAACATATGAGTGTAACGTGAGACTTGCCGTGTTGATAATTGATAACATTGATGACTCCTGATGTAATCCCTCCAAGTATGTTACAGAAGCTTCCAAATCGGTGGCCCAATTATGAATAGCTGAGGTTAATTTATCAATATCTGAGTAAACTGTCTGCGACAGATTGGTCATTGCTTGTACAAAATGTGTGCTCAAAGACACTGTTTGGTTGCGGAGCATATAGATTTCTTCAGTGTTCCTAGAGGTGATATTAGAAACATCATCTAATAAATCATGCATCTTTGACATCTGATCTTCTGTGGCCACCCCAAATAATTTACTCTGAAAATCACCTAAGAAATTTAGTAAACCTCGTCTTTTTCGTGTCAGCATATGTTGACATATCAAATGTTTATCACTACATTCTTGTTCAATTAAGTAGTTTTTGTTAACGCAAGTAATATATCTTATTCTATTCTGTACAGGAATGTTACAGTTCACGTCTGATAAATTTTCCTCAAGGTTATCATTAATCCTCAGCTTAGAGAACAGTTTTCCATCATCCTGACGTTCTACATCTACGATTGCCAAGGGAGATGTCCTGCTTGTTTGCCGTTGTGTACTCATAGTTAAAGATGATCTTCCAGTGTCTTCACCTGTTGCAGGTGCGTGATTGAAGATGAAAGTGTGGCCAGTGCCTTCAACATTAATAACATTGTGACGACTAGGGTCACTTGTGCGTGCTACTTGCCTCTTTTCCCTAACACTCGTAGATGTTATCAATTCAGCGTCTTCGGCTATATCATTATTCTCTGGGACTAGACATCGGTCTTGTGGTAGAGACCCCCAGATAGATGTTGGCCCATCGTCTAAGGATTTGAATTGGTCTCTTACCGTCTGCCAATATTGCACAAAGATTTGATATGTTTGATTTAGAGTATTCAAGGGCCCCATAACTCTGTGTCTGCTTTCAGGGGTCAATTTTGTCAAATTTATGCTCCATGCCATATCCATGATATTATAGGTTGAATAGTTCATTTCTCGGGTGACCAATAAAACATTCGGTTGAAAAGAATCAGAGGGACATGGTAATTTGATAAGGAAATTGTGAAGCCAATAATGACTCCGCAAGTAGACCGGTGGTATGTTCACGG
This sequence comes from Sphecodes monilicornis, assembly GCA_913789915.3. Taxonomy (NCBI): domain Eukaryota; kingdom Metazoa; phylum Arthropoda; class Insecta; order Hymenoptera; family Halictidae; genus Sphecodes; species Sphecodes monilicornis. The sequence goes on from CAJYYI030000215.1 coordinate 71,380, forward strand.
ATAATAACCCTATATCACTTCGTAGAAGGGGACTTGCAGGTGTGAATTTTTCCCCATTTGTATGACAAATATACTGTATATCAAATGCGACGCATAGCAACAAGAGATAAGCAATAATCGACATTGCTCTAGTAAAGATGGGAAAAACTCTGTTTGATCGTGCTTGGTTTCTTGTTTCTTGTGTTTATTCCAAAGGTGGTCTTGTTCAGTGGTGTTACTTGATGACCGGACTTTGGATTTTTACTGAGTTTGGACCATGATTGCTGATGTTTCCTTTTTTGGCGTTCTTGATTAGCGTGTTAATATTTGGTGAGCTATTATTATTATTATTGGAAAAATTAAAATATTTTCTTATGAACTAATTTTGTTTGCGTTACAATGTTTGAGTACTTATATACTATACGCACGCATTTATTTATAATTCCGATGTCTTATTTCGGAGTTATCGATGTTTAAACATTGGTGCAGACGTTTTTAATTCTTTTAATTTTTGGCCTTATTACCAACGTCGGAGATTCGTCCAACGTCACATCTTCTTCTTAAAAGATGAAATTTTCACGCAGTTAAATTTTCGAAATTTAAGCTTTTAAATTTGGACAATGGGATTTTCAAATTTTTGCTCCACGGTGATTTTTCTAAGAACTGAGACGGTAGTAAGATAGCGGCGAATTTATAGAATTTTATCCGTTGTTTGCGAATAATTTAAAAATAATTCTGGGAGGTCTATTTTCGAAAATAGTCTCTTATTTCTAAACGGAGCGAGATATCGCAATTCTGAGTCGATTTTGCACTTTGTCACCAAAAGACCGAATCTCCCAATGCGTCTATATCCAAATCTGCTCATATTGAAAATATCCGTGTTGTTTTTGTTCCTGAACATTTTTCCTTGAGTAAAAATTTTTGTCAGAGTTACGGTTCTATGGGTTTGCTCTTGTGCTTTTTACGATTTTTGTACACATTATTTTAAAATGATTATATATATATATATTCTTAATTCTATGTGTTTAAAATTATGATTAGTTTTTATTGATTATTATGATTTTTATTAATATTTGTTAATATATGGTCTTGAATATAATATTGGTTAATATGTGTTTTTCTTGTTTTATTATTTACCATTAGTTGTGTTTAAACCACGGGACGTGACACCTCCCCCGTCGGAAAGCAAATTTCCGAGGGAAATTTGTTCCAGGTTCTTGACTGCTTCTTCCAGTCTGGATGCCTCCGGTGGTTGAGTTTGCGTTTGGGTGTTGCTTTGGTTGATTATTGGAACTGCTGCTGTGTTGATGGTGTATCTCTTCCTATCAGCTGAACGTATAAGAAGATACGTTAGAGAGCCACACAGCGCTCCGCACAAATGGACTCCACATCCGTACGATGTATGCAGCTGATATCCATGTATTAAGGTGTTTATTATTAATTTAAATAATTTGAAAATAATAAAGATTGCCAATAATCCTGCACTGACTGAACCAAATTTTATGAACCCGTTCCATAGTTTTTCAGCCGTGTTTTCTGCGATCTTTTCCATTGTTTCTTCGTTTAGCATTCCCATCATTGAAATTGATCCAGCTGGTATATTTTTGCCGGTCATACCTCTTGCAACTGAATTTAGTACAGCTGATTTTTCTGCTGGGAAAACATGATGTGGTCCCTGAGGTTTTCTAGATCGTTTGATGTATAAATTCCTCCAGTGGCTAAATTAGATGGGTTAATATATTGCCATGTTGGTTCTTTCAGTGGTTGTAGTTTTTGAGGGGCAATTACTTCAATGGGTCTTGGTGAAAGTCTATGCCATTTTTGATCGATTTCGTACATTACCGGTAGTATTACACTGCAATCCCGATGAGTTCCATGGGTAGTGATAATATGGGTTATGGGTGTTAAGAACAATGATCTGTTCTGATGTACGATCGTTAATTCGTTGAAACATTCCGTGGTGTGTCTGATTTTTACGGTTACCGGTATGCATTTGATTATATGGATCACTTCACCTGCTATTAGAGCCATATGACCCGGTTGTTTGGTTATTACCTGAGCAAAATGATCAGGCTTCAGTGTTGCTAGAGTTAGTGCATTGGCTAATATTTGTTTTTCCAAATTACACTTTTGAGCAAGCATGTTCTTGTATAGACTATTCATTTGCGTTTTTATGTGTCTTTCTATATAGATAAATTTAGAATTCATGTAGGTGAATATGTCTAAATTTTCTACACGTATCGTTCGTGTTCCCGCAAAGGTTTTTCCTTTAATGGTTTCCAAAATAAATAGTTTGGGATGTTCTGTTTGGAATAAGGTGTATCCACAAATGGATGTTTCACCCATTTTAGATAGTGCAAAAGTTACGTCTGCTGTAGTCAAGGCAAATACTGAGGGTAGATCTTCCAAGTTATCATTGTCAGTGATTTTTGATGCCAGGCCTTCATAGAGGATGTCGTATTGTTCGAACTTACATGTTGATTTTGGGAATGGCTTCCAGAACGTATATCCGTCGTCGTTGTCTAAGCATGTTCCTCCTTGAAAGCTGCAAACTGTTCCTGACTTTAGCATGATTCTGTTGTCCTCTAATTGCACGGGTACTGATGATGTTCGTAGGGTGATTTTTGCGATTGCTTGTACCACCACATTGTCCCATGATCCGTATGGGTCCGCAAACGCAGCTCCCTCGCATTTTCCGTTTATGTTTAACTTTCCTGCAAGGGTGAAGGTTCTGCTTTCGGTTGAGTTGATTTTCAAGTCACTCAAGTATATGTTCTTTCCCATATACATAGTACCGTACAGGTGTAACTTTTTGCATTGTTCCTCTGTTATTGGCTCGATGTATTCGTGTATTCCGTTTTGTACTGCCGAGATATGAGAATGCATTCCACAATAATGGATCATTCTAGTCATTTCGACTTTACATTGTATAGTATCGACATAATTGAAATCAGACAGCTGTAGTAATTGGATATACACTTCTTCTGTTTTTGTGGTTATATGGTCGATGTCGCAGTCACTTATTTCCTTGAGCGAAAATGTGGTTATGTTTAAGTTGCGGCTATTACAATCATATCCAATAAGAGCTCGTGAGACGTGTGGAAACGCCAGGATAACCAAGAGGGTTATCATTTTCCTGTTCTGTAAATAGATATTTTATTGATTTTTAAGTATAAAATTGAGTAGAACAATTGTTACAGTTGACAATATTTGTGTAGGTTAATATAGTACGTCTACATTGAGTGCAAACGGTCGTAGGTAGTATGTTACTAAAATAGTGGAAATAAAAGTTTGCTATTATGTGAATAGTTGATGAATTTTTACAGGCGATACAGTATTCCGCTCTGTTTTCATCGAAGTACATATTGCCTTTTATGCAGAAGTAGCCTTCCATTTGGTCCAAGAATTGTAGTGTTCTGTCGACTGAAGTCTGCATTGTTTGTCCTTTTGGGCACATGTTCACGATGCGTTATAGTTCACTTTTTAGAGTAGCACGTCGATCACATCATCCATTCCTATTCTACACCATTGTTCTTCAGTTATAAGAAAATGTACTTCTATGCATTGTCTACATTCTGAAGCACGTTTCACTCTCACTAGTGCTGTTTGGCATCCCGCACAGCCCTGTAGCAATTGTAGTGTTGTGTTGGAGGTGAAGACATGAGTCCACGGTTCCAGTAGAAAGAAATCCTTCATGAATTGAGGCAGTTCTTCGTAGCAGTATGCGCATATGAATCTACCGGGAATAGTGAATCCAAACGTTTTGAATATTCCGCTGGTAGCAATCTGAACACAATAATGCGTCGTTAATCGTGGGTATTGATCCGGGTATTGATCCGGGAATACTCCATCAATGGGTCCTTGTTGTTGACTTATTTCCGTAACGTTGTAGCTACGAAATGGATTGGGGACTCCCATATTTTTAATCTAGTTTAACAGAGACATTTTCTATGCCTCCGTAGTTTATTCCTTGTTTGTCTTCATGCGATAATTCCATATATTGGCAGACGCATTCTGAGCATAGCCATGCCCTTCTTGGTAGAGCAATACGAATATTACAGAGTTCGCAATGGGTTGACAGTATTGCTCGTTCTTGCTCGCAGATTTGGTGTTTGTTTCCTTCTACGTAGTAGAATTTTTCTCCCTGATCCAACTCATCGTAGCAATATCTGCAAAGGCGGGCACCCCACGTGGTGTAAAAAGGTTTGTTCGGCACGCTTCTTATGCAATACAATTGTAAGAGGTATTCATATGTAGTAGGTGTTTTCATAGGCAAAACACCATGTATTTGTCGTTGGAAGGTATAATTAATCACAGCGTTGGGTTGACTGAGTGGTATATTCATTATTTATTATATTACCACCTGGTTATTACACCTATCGCATTTCCTCTAGAAATTCTACTCCACTGCTGCGGAGTCATCTCGAAGTACTGTTCGATGCACTCCGTGCATCGATCGGCTGAGCGGAGGCGGCACAACTGTGCTAGACACGTCCGGCACCTACTCTTCTGGAGGGCAGTCGTGTAGACGCTGATGGTGTGCCAACCTCCTATATGGTGGTTGTTCTGCTCGGCGATGGGCAGGTTCTGATAACAGGTCGCGCAGAGCCGATGGTCTGTGGCCACGAAGATCGGGGTGTTGTTTAGGACTGTTAGGCAGTAGAGATGCATCAACCGGTCATATGTCTCTGGATAATCCCGGGGCAGCACTCCATCAATTGGCCCGTAGAACTCCCTGTCGTCCTCGTCTTCGTATTCTTCAACGACGGCGCGACCATGATACACCGGCATTCTTTGCTGCAATGTTTCACAGCGTTATTCTTCCGTGATTATTGTTCTTTTTGCAGTCCATTTCGTCATGTTGTCATCAGCGTACGTATCGTTCGTTGTAGTTATTTACATGTCTTTGTACATTTCATAACTTAGATCTACGGTGTGCTAGTTTTAATTTATTTAAGTGTACTGTACGAATACTACCTTTAACTAGAATTTTTACGTTTTGGTTTGTCAAAATTTCCATTACACGGTGTGGACCAGTGTATTGATCACTGAATTTACCTTTACATGGTTCTTTTAAAAGATAAACGAGGTCTCCTTCCTTAAAGTTTTGTGGGTTTATTTTTCGATCGTAATATTGTTTAGATTTTGCTTTAGCAGTATTTAAATTTTTTACTGCTGACAGTTGTAACTCGTTTATCGTTGTATGTAATTCGCGTAGGTAGTCTTCGTAAGTTGGCTCTAGGTTTTCAGTTATTGGATTTTTACTAGTAGGCTCACGAGCCATTCTTCCGTATACCAATTCGTGCGGTGAAAACCTAGTTCCTTCATGCATGGAAGTGTTATATGAAAACATAGCTAAATCTATCCAATCGTCCCAATTAGACGCGTTAGTAACGTACTGTTTTAAATATTCTATCAATACGTGATGAGATCTTTCGATCGATCCATTACTTTGCGGATGATAGGCGGTAGTTGTATAATGTTTTATTTTAAATTTCTTAGCTACTTGCTTCATTAATTTCGAGGTGAAGTTAGTTCCTAAATCCGTTAGGATGGCTTTAGGAGCTCCGAATCGGCAAATAAAATTTTTTATGAACGCGTCCGCGATATCTGCAGTAGTGGTTTGATTTAAAGGTACGGCTACGGAATATTTAGTTAACAGATCTTGCATAGTTAATATATACTTATTTCCTCGCTTCGTATCCGGTAAGGGACCTACTACGTCTAGACTAACTTTGTCGAATGCCTTTCCCGGAGTGTCCGTTAGTACCATTGGTTGTTTGGTTTTGATTCGGGTAAGCTTTTTTAGTTGGCATTCGCTGCATGTACGAATGTAGTCTTGGATGTCCTTTTTCATGCCATCCCAGTAATATGTTTTCCTTATTCTGTAAAATGTTTTAGTTACGCCTTTGTGTCCTCCAACTGCTGATATATGTTTTTCTTCAATGATGCCCAATCTCTCGGCTTCAGGTGGTATGGTTGTCCATCCGGTGCATATAGTTATACTGACGTGCGTTTCTCCGAATACTTCCTTCAACTTATTAATTGTGTACTTCCAAGGCACATCTTCAATATAATCCGTTTTACTCGTGGAGAATGATGTCAGATTCATTTCGGTTACTACATCCAATAATGATGCAAAACATCTTACAATATTTTCTGGTTCAATTGGAACGTGTTTTTCTTTGACGGGGAGGGCTATAGTGTAGTAGTTATTAATAGGTTGTAGTCTGGCCCTTTCGAATGTCAAGTCGATGTACGTTCCTAATTGATTAGCTTCTTTTAATTCCTGTGCACCCTTGTCGACAGGATCGCCGTCCATATCCACAAATATCACCTTATGAGTTTTCATCATATTCAGAGGTTCTCGAATTTCCTTAATTTGTATATTCGATGGTTGTCTTGATTGAATTTCAAAATCCAGGGTTACAGGAGTTTCCAGTGGTATGTTGCCTTGGGTAGGCGTTAATTCCATGTCGCTATATGGTAGATTTCCAACGTTCTCGTGAAAATCGTCGTTACCTGGATCATTGCCGAAAGAGGTGGATGGATCTTCGGTTTCTGGTAGATTTAGATCGTTGGTTCCCCTTCTTCGTATGGCGTCGGATATTGGTGAATCGTCTGATGATGAAGCGGATGATTTCTTTCGTTTTCTATTGTGTGACTCCCCTTTTGACGGTTGCATAGAGGTGGATGGGCTTTCTTCCTCTGGTACTTCTAGATCGTCATATTTTCCTTTCTTCCGTACTGCGTCAAATAAAGCTGAATCCGATGAGGACGAAGATGTGGATATTTTCCTTTTCTTATTGCTCGATTCCTCTTCCAAAGGTCTTATGGGTAAGCAAATCTCTGGGGGATTTCGAGACAAGGCGTCGGCGTTAGCGTTAGCTCTACCTTGTTTGTATTGAATTTTGTATTCGTATTCTGACAGCTTCAATTTCCACTTCCATAGTCTAGATGTTGGATCCTTGATAGAGTGCAACCATACTAACGGTTTATGATCCGTAATTATATTGAAGGTGCGACCGTATAAGTATGGTCGAAAGTAGGTCACACAATATACAATTGCCAAGCATTCCTTTTCTATGGTGGAGTATTTTTGTTCTGCTGCATTTAGCAGACGAGACGCGTATGCCACAGGAAGGTCTTTTCCAATTATTCCTTGACTGAGAACTCCTCCAATGGCGTATCCAGATGCGTCGGTAGTGAGATTGAAGGTTTTCGTAAAATCAGGAAATTGGAGTATTGGTTCCGTTATTAAGGCTTCTTTTAGAATACAGAACGATTTCTCCTGTGTTTCTCCCCATTTGAATTTCATATCCTTTTTCAGCAGGTCTGAAAGTGGTTTCGCAGTTGCTGAAAAGTTGGAAATGAATCTTCTGTAATATCCTGCCAATCCAAGGAATTGTTTGATGTTCTTTGGATTTTTTGGTTTAGGGAAGTTCTGTACTGCAGTAATCTTTTTAGGGTCAGGCTTCAGACCGTCTTCGCCAATGATGTGTCCCAAGTACGCAACTTCATGGCGTAGGAACTCGCATTTGTCCGGTTGAAGCTTTAGATTTGCGTTACGTAGACGTTCCATTAGTTTGTTGAATTTAATCTCGTGTTCTCGTAAAGAACGCGAGTATAATACTATGTCGTCTAGGTATACAAATAATTCTGATCCTTGAAGTCCTGCTAGAACGCTGTTCATTAATCGTTGAAATGTTGCTGGAGCATTCTTTAGACCAAAAGGCATTCTTTTGAATTGAAAATGACCATACGGGGTAGAAAAAGCAGTTTTGTGCGCGTCCTCTGGCACCATCTTAATTTGATGAAATCCAGATGCCAGGTCGAAAGTGGAAAAATATTTAGCACTTCCCAGTTGGTCTAGAATTTCTGTTATATTAGGTAGAGGGTATGCGTCTCCTATGGTTTTTTCGTTCAAATTTCGATAGTCGATTACTAAACGCCATCGTTTATTTCCTTGAGAATCGGGTTTTTTAGGCACGATCCATATAGGTGAGTTGTATGGTGATGTAGATGCTTCGACAACATTGGTTTCCAATAATTCCTTCACTTGTTTGTTAATCTCTTCTTTATGGATCGGAGGGAAACGATATTGTCTTGTATTTATCGGCACATCGTCTGTAGTATGAATTTTATGACGTAGTACATCGGTGCCTTCGAGGGTTTCTCCAGGAATATGGAATCTATCCTCATTTTGTTTTATCAAACTTAAAACATTTTCTCTTTCTTCCTCATTGAGATGATCCAGTCGTAGCAGCTCCAATACTTCTTCTAGTCGATTGTGTCCGTTTACTGCTGTCACTTGACAAACATTTATATGTTGGGTGGTAACTTCTTCAAATGGTTCCAGTTTTATAATGGGTACGTCGAGAAGGTAATCCTGTAGAGTTGCATTAGTTACTCTGATGTGAGCACGCCCTTTATGATTAGTGACCACTGTTTCGCCGAGAAAAATACCCTTTTCTTCTGGTATTCGAGGTATATAACCCTGATGTACCTCTGGATTGATTATATTTACTGTGAGGGGAATAGAGGTTCGTTTAGGAACAGTTATTAATTGAGTTTCGAAAAATGGTATGTATGTAGATCCCCATTTCACATGTTTGTCGGAATAGTCGATGCTGGCTCGATGGTTTTGGAAAAAGTCGGATCCTAAGATTCCTCCTTGATCTATAGAGGTTTGATTACCAACGACATGAAATAAAACTTGATGGCCTGCTATCCTGATGTATGCCGTCCCTCGGGTGGCCAGGACTTCAGCCGAGATTCCTCGAAGGAAGAGAGTGTCGTTAGTGTCGATTGTAGTAGATATTGAGACCATGCATTCCTTGATGAGGTTGACTTCCGAACCAGAGTCAACCAAAAGTGTTACTATTCCGTCAAGATCGGGAGAAGTGATTAGTATAGTGGGCGTATATTTTGTAGAGTTTAGGCGAATATTGATGACTCTCCTAGATTGATTTCTTCCTCTTCCGTTTCCTCCTTGTTTGTCGTTGTCTCTCGTGGAAAGTCTGGTCGTTGAGGTTGGTCCTGTTTGGACGGTGTGGACTTTGCTGTTCCGACTGAGCTTGTTTTGGAGGTGGTTGGTACGATTTTCATCACTGATCGACGCTCTGTGGGGTTGGCTCCCCTGGGTGCGTCGTTGTTTCCCGGGGAGGGTCCCCCGTTTCCCGACTTCTGTTGAGAATAAGGCACTATTTCTCCTGATTCGACCTTTGCCTTGAATTTGTAACAATCCTTGATTATATGTCCCAGCTTCTTACAATAGGTACAGGTAACTGGTGGATTACCTGTTCCCGGTTGATTGTTGGGTCTTGAACCATTATTATAATTTCTATTATAATTGTTGGTATTATTAGCTGGATTAGAATTATTTTGCCAACGAGGTCTATTACGATTGTCCTGTGCTGCAGGTGGCTGATATCGATTCTGTGGAGGTCGATTTTGGCTTTGTTGATATTGATTTTGTGGAGGTGGGTACCGATTTGATGATTGGGAGAAGTTCCTTCGATCTCTGTTGTTTGGGGCGAATTGCTTGATTCGTTCCTCTTCTAATTGAATCTGCTTACTTATTTTAATTGCGTTAGCATAGCAATCATCTAAATTACGATAGCCTTCTAGTTGTAATCGAATTTTAACATCTGATGGTAATCCGTTTATAAAAGCTTCGGCCACTTCGGAATTTATGATATCTAATAATGGTTTTATATCATCCGGATATAGATTACGCTCACCATCTATTATGGCTAGTCGTAGATCTTTTACACGGCTAATATAATCGAGGATGCCTTCGTTAGGTTTCTTAAAAATATTACCTAATTCGCCCTTATATTGATTAACCGATTTTTGAGGACCGAACATGAGTTTTAATTTATTTCCGAAATCTTCTACTGTATTCATATTTGAGTCTTCGATGGCCATAAATGCGTGTCCTCTAAGTTTATTTGTTAGTAATTTAACTAACCATTGTTCTTGGGTAGGAGAGCGCATGGCTTTGGCTCTTTCACATGCTCTTAAAAATTGAAATATAGAGGGTCTATAGCCATCGAACACCGGTACCGTTTCTAACGCGTCTTTAATACGAATAGGATTTTCATTGGATGAATGAACTTTTACAATCTCGGGTTTCTTTTCCGCAAGTACGTTTTTCTTAGTAATAGCGTGTAGTTCATTTTGAATGACTAGTAATTGATCGTTTAAATCTCTAAATTTTGCACCAAGCCCAGCTATGAAATCATTGCTTTTTTGGGATTTTTCTATTTCCTCTAAAGCCTTTCGTAATAATTGTCCATCAATAGGACCTTCGTCTTGGACTATATTTACTTCTGGATCTGACATTCTGAATTTGTTTTTATTACTACTATATTGACTCTCAACTTTTGCGCTTCGTATCCCACCGCGCTGCCACCAAATTATTAACTGCTGTAACAGCTACTATTATGTTACGTACCGTATTTTATATGAGATGTTGAGTACAGCACAATAGCAGGAGTTACCGCTGGAGAGAGATGTTGTGAGTTTACGAATATAAGGTAATTAAAATGATTCTTTATTAATATTATTATTATACTGATCTTATAATGTTAAATGCCGTTTGATTATTTCAGGTGGTGCTGAACGGATCAGAAGGATCCACCACTCAATAATCGTGACCGGGATAAAATTTTAGGTAAATTGTATTAAGATATTTTATTGTATTTTATAAAAATAAAGAAAAGTAAAAGAAATAATGAATGACTTCGTAAATATGATTTGTATGGGGATCCAAGCGCAATTTGAACCTATCTGCATACACCGACTACGGTTCGGGAAGTTGAGATTCAAAAATGAGAATAATTGTCACACGTTTGTATATGTTTAAATATCACAATCAATTTATTATATATATGTATGTTTGTTTATTACAAAAAAAAAGGATAAAAGGGAAAATATATATATATATATATATATATGTGTGTGGGTGTTAATTTAATAGATCTTCGTCGAACTCGGATGGGTCCCACTGATTTTGCGGAGAATGCTCCCCGATGTTTTCTCTCAGAGAGGGATCCCAAGTTTCCCTCTCTGCTGAATCGACAGGATCGAAGTTGGGCTCTCCTTCAAAATGGTCAGGGGTGAGCAGGGCCTCTTCGGCCTCTTGCCTAGCGAGACTATATATTTTTTGAATAAAGGCAATTCTGGCTCGCTTCTTGGTCCCGCTCCTGTGCTTCCTCCTTGAATTTCTTTTAGAGTTTTTCCCCATCTATAAACCCGAATAAATACATGTTGAAGTTAGATCGGCCAAATGAAATAAATAAAATGAAAAATGAAGGAAAGTAGGGACCTTGGTACTAACCATAGGATAGTGAGCTCGACCTAAATCACGGCGTAGTGATCTAATTTCATCACATAACATTTCAACTTTTATACGTACTGCTTTCATCTCCCCCTTGAGGTCTTCGTCTTGTTTAGATGCATCATGAATGCTCATAGTTACAGCCTTCGATCTCAAATCAGCAAGTGTTTTTGGCTGGCTCATCATGAATGGATGGTTATAAATGACTACACCAAAGATGATAACAAATATGAGTATCACTAAAGGGTAGGGAAGGATAAGATGTCTCTCTCCAAATTTAATGGAAGGAGTTAAAAGTATCTGTTGATAAATATAATGTATTTTATTGATCATTCCGATATCCATATTGTTTATTTTAAAATAGTAATTATCCTTCATTATATCAGGTTTTGTGGTATATGCTGAAATGATTTATTAATAGGAAATCCTTATAAGTATGGAGTATGCAATCGCCTCATATATGTGGGAGTTCAAGATATGCTATTTAGATAATATATATGATAACAAGGTTAGTAACATATCAGAGTCAAAAAACATTGATAGAGTTATATGATAATTTCTAAGTAAGAATATTTGGTTTATCACACCATAGTATAGTCATATAAGCGGTTGTTATCATACTTCCTTGATAATGATATTTGTGTTATAGTCTCTGCGGAAGCACTCCACCAGAAACTAGGCAGTTGGTCCTTAATGGCATACATCATATCAGATGATCTAATGCATAGTATAGAAGGTAAATCTTGGCATGTATCCAGTAACTTATGTTCTTTAGATTTGACACAAATATTGTTCCAGTTCAATTTAAATTTGGGCATTGATGTAAACCTCTTGAAGCTCCCTTCCACTGTGTTTGGATTGCCTACACTAGACTTCTTTTCTACATACCAACTAGCATGATGTCCTGGTAAAGTCGATATCTGGCATATGATCTCACGTCTAGTTAGAAATGTCCCAAATATACTATAAAACTTTATCAAGAAACCGACAAGAAGTTGATTTTCACCCGCATGTTGAATATAGTTTTTGTTAACTGGTACCCATCCCAGTCTGCATGCTATCTTTGTGGTATGCCGGTGTATCTTGCTACATATATGCATATGTAATACCATCATTAATATTAGGCACAACAGTGGTATCCATGATAATATGCCATTAAGTGGGAAGTTAGACATTGATTTGACAACGTGTGATTCTGTTGTATTGGCAGTTATGTTTAATGCTGTAGGCAAGGCAAAACTCTGATGCTTTGTGATAGAATTAGGGAGGAGAGCCATAGCAGCTCCCGTCGCGAGAGTCCTATTTCCATGTGTATACATTTTCCATGTCAGCAGAGCCAACCAAAGTGTCACAATAATATTGAATAATGATGGAACAGGTATTATGATATCAGGGAGAGTCAGGTTGTGAAAGATGTCGAGGTAACTATTGATACTCTTATTATATATAGATTCATCTTTGATTAATTTTTGTTGTAACTGAGCCATGTCATTGGCATACAAGGTATTATCATCTTGGATACGTTTGTTGAGATCAGTTATACTAGTTAATTGGGAGGAAAACAGTGTTCGAGGGCTCTGAGAGGGATATACAAACTTGGCTACTCGTGTGTTATGTAGTAAAGGGACTTCCAATGTTAAATTCTCGATTATACGGAGATTAACTGAATAGACTTGAGGATTCAAGACCATGTTTATCTCCTGAGAAGTCGTGCCTAATACACTAGCAGGGCTGTGAATCTTTTTTGGTCCTATTTGCAATGAGCAGTGTTCGGGCAACTGAACTAGCCCTAGTTGTGGTATACTGATACTACTCCGCCTGGATGGTAGACCATTTATTCCAATGCAGTTAAGGTCACCCATCATATTCTCTTGTGGGGTAGACACTAGCCAGGTCCTCTGGTCAGATGGTAAGAGTGACACTTCACTGGTTGCACGAGCTGAGATTTCTGATATTAAGCATAGCCTCTGATATGGGTAATTGTCAGAATGTATGGCCAGGTGACAATTTGGGTTCGATGTGGAAGTCCACACAAACTCAAGTTCGCAGACCTGAGACGTTGACGTTTTGCAGATGGTGTAGTCTAGCTGTCTGATACTAGTCCACTCTGAGGTTTTATAGTTTACTATAAGGATATCCTTATCTATGCTTAAATCATATGCAATTACTCCTTTCATGATAGGTAAGTGTCGAGGATCCCAGAATTTTAGATTTGAAGATACCAAAACAACTGGAATTTTGATCATTACTACCAAATGGTTTTTTGTATTATACATAGAGTTAATATACTGCTCAATAAAATCTGACTTATCAGTAGTCATAGGTAGTTCATATTGCGGTTCTAATGCTGAGTTGATTTGTATCCAGAGTTTATCTAAATAATCGTTTGAAATAAGAGAAGCTTGTATTCTATGGTGATTCAATAGTTCGCTCACATAACTATAATAATTCTTAAATTCGGAGATGGCACTTAGTAGGTGAGATAAGATATGAACATATGAGTGTAACGTGAGACTTGCCGTGTTGATAATTGATAACATTGATGACTCCTGATGTAATCCCTCCAAGTATGTTACAGAAGCTTCCAAATCGGTGGCCCAATTATGAATAGCTGAGGTTAATTTATCAATATCTGAGTAAACTGTCTGCGACAGATTGGTCATTGCTTGTACAAAATGTGTGCTCAAAGACACTGTTTGGTTGCGGAGCATATAGATTTCTTCAGTGTTCCTAGAGGTGATATTAGAAACATCATCTAATAAATCATGCATCTTTGACATCTGATCTTCTGTGGCCACCCCAAATAATTTACTCTGAAAATCACCTAAGAAATTTAGTAAACCTCGTCTTTTTCGTGTCAGCATATGTTGACATATCAAATGTTTATCACTACATTCTTGTTCAATTAAGTAGTTTTTGTTAACGCAAGTAATATATCTTATTCTATTCTGTACAGGAATGTTACAGTTCACGTCTGATAAATTTTCCTCAAGGTTATCATTAATCCTCAGCTTAGAGAACAGTTTTCCATCATCCTGACGTTCTACATCTACGATTGCCAAGGGAGATGTCCTGCTTGTTTGCCGTTGTGTACTCATAGTTAAAGATGATCTTCCAGTGTCTTCACCTGTTGCAGGTGCGTGATTGAAGATGAAAGTGTGGCCAGTGCCTTCAACATTAATAACATTGTGACGACTAGGGTCACTTGTGCGTGCTACTTGCCTCTTTTCCCTAACACTCGTAGATGTTATCAATTCAGCGTCTTCGGCTATATCATTATTCTCTGGGACTAGACATCGGTCTTGTGGTAGAGACCCCCAGATAGATGTTGGCCCATCGTCTAAGGATTTGAATTGGTCTCTTACCGTCTGCCAATATTGCACAAAGATTTGATATGTTTGATTTAGAGTATTCAAGGGCCCCATAACTCTGTGTCTGCTTTCAGGGGTCAATTTTGTCAAATTTATGCTCCATGCCATATCCATGATATTATAGGTTGAATAGTTCATTTCTCGGGTGACCAATAAAACATTCGGTTGAAAAGAATCAGAGGGACATGGTAATTTGATAAGGAAATTGTGAAGCCAATAATGACTCCGCAAGTAGACCGGTGGTATGTTCACGGATAATAACCCTATATCACTTCGTAGAAGGGGACTTGCAGGTGTGAATTTTTCCCCATTTGTATGACAAATATACTGTATATCAAATGCGACGCATAGCAACAAGAGATAAGCAATAATCGACATTGCTCTAGTAAAGATGGGAAAAACTCTGTTTGATCGTGCTTGGTTTCTTGTTTCTTGTGTTTATTCCAAAGGTGGTCTTGTTCAGTGGTGTTACTTGATGACCGGACTTTGGATTTTTACTGAGTTTGGACCATGATTGCTGATGTTTCCTTTTTTGGCGTTCTTGATTAGCGTGTTAATATTTGGTGAGCTATTATTATTATTATTGGAAAAATTAAAATATTTTCTTATGAACTAATTTTGTTTGCGTTACAATGTTTGAGTACTTATATACTATACGCACGCATTTATTTATAATTCCGATGTCTTATTTCGGAGTTATCGATGTTTAAACATTGGTGCAGACGTTTTTAATTCTTTTAATTTTTGGCCTTATTACCAACGTCGGAGATTCGTCCAACGTCACATCTTCTTCTTAAAAGATGAAATTTTCACGCAGTTAAATTTTCGAAATTTAAGCTTTTAAATTTGGACAATGGGATTTTCAAATTTTTGCTCCACGGTGATTTTTCTAAGAACTGAGACGGTAGTAAGATAGCGGCGAATTTATAGAATTTTATCCGTTGTTTGCGAATAATTTAAAAATAATTCTGGGAGGTCTATTTTCGAAAATAGTCTCTTATTTCTAAACGGAGCGAGATATCGCAATTCTGAGTCGATTTTGCACTTTGTCACCAAAAGACCGAATCTCCCAATGCGTCTATATCCAAATCTGCTCATATTGAAAATATCCGTGTTGTTTTTGTTCCTGAACATTTTTCCTTGAGTAAAAATTTTTGTCAGAGTTACGGTTCTATGGGTTTGCTCTTGTGCTTTTTACGATTTTTGTACACATTATTTTAAAATGATTATATATATATATTCTTAATTCTATGTGTTTAAAATTATGATTAGTTTTTATTGATTATTATGATTTTTATTAATATTTGTTAATATATGGTCTTGAATATAATATTGGTTAATATGTGTTTTTCTTGTTTTATTATTTACCATTAGTTGTGTTTAAACCACGGGACGTGACACCTCCCCCGTCGGAAAGCAAATTTCCGAGGGAAATTTGTTCCAGGTTCTTGACTGCTTCTTCCAGTCTGGATGCCTCCGGTGGTTGAGTTTGCGTTTGGGTGTTGCTTTGGTTGATTATTGGAACTGCTGCTGTGTTGATGGTGTATCTCTTCCTATCAGCTGAACGTATAAGAAGATACGTTAGAGAGCCACACAGCGCTCCGCACAAATGGACTCCACATCCGTACGATGTATGCAGCTGATATCCATGTATTAAGGTGTTTATTATTAATTTAAATAATTTGAAAATAATAAAGATTGCCAATAATCCTGCACTGACTGAACCAAATTTTATGAACCCGTTCCATAGTTTTTCAGCCGTGTTTTCTGCGATCTTTTCCATTGTTTCTTCGTTTAGCATTCCCATCATTGAAATTGATCCAGCTGGTATATTTTTGCCGGTCATACCTCTTGCAACTGAATTTAGTACAGCTGATTTTTCTGCTGGGAACATGATGTGGTCCCTGAGGTTTTCTAGATCGTTTGATGTATAAATTCCTCCAGTGGCTAAATTAGATGGGTTAATATATTGCCATGTTGGTTCTTTCAGTGGTTGTAGTTTTTGAGGGGCAATTACTTCAATGGGTCTTGGTGAAAGTCTATGCCATTTTTGATCGATTTCGTACATTACCGGTAGTATTACACTGCAATCCCTATGAGTTCCATGGGTAGTGATAATATGGGTTATGGGTGTTAAGAACAATGATCTGTTCTGATGTACGATCGTTAATTCGTTGAAACATTCCGTGGTGTGTCTGATTTTTACGGTTACCGGTATGCATTTGATTATATGGATCACTTCACCTGCTATTAGAGCCATATGACCCGGTTGTTTGGTTATTACCTGAGCAAAATGATCAGGCTTCAGTGTTGCTAGAGTTAGTGCATTGGCTAATATTTGTTTTTCCAAATTACACTTTTGAGCAAGCATGTTCTTGTATAGACTATTCATTTGCGTTTTTATGTGTCTTTCTATATAGATAAATTTAGAATTCATGTAGGTGAATATGTCTAAATTTTCTACACGTATCGTTCGTGTTCCCGCAAAGGTTTTTCCTTTAATGGTTTCCAAAATAAATAGTTTGGGATGTTCTGTTTGGAATAAGGTGTATCCACAAATGGATGTTTCACCCATTTTAGATAGTGCAAAAGTTACGTCTGCTGTAGTCAAGGCAAATACTGAGGGTAGATCTTCCAAGTTATCATTGTCAGTGATTTTTGATGCCAGGCCTTCATAGAGGATGTCGTATTGTTCGAACTTACATGTTGATTTTGGGAATGGCTTCCAGAACGTATATCCGTCGTCGTTGTCTAAGCATGTTCCTCCTTGAAAGCTGCAAACTGTTCCTGACTTTAGCATGATTCTGTTGTCCTCTAATTGCACGGGTACTGATGATGTTCGTAGGGTGATTTTTGCGATTGCTTGTACCACCACATTGTCCCATGATCCGTATGGGTCCGCAAACGCAGCTCCCTCGCATTTTCCGTTTATGTTTAACTTTCCTGCAAGGGTGAAGGTTCTGCTTTCGGTTGAGTTGATTTTCAAGTCACTCAAGTATATGTTCTTTCCCATATACATAGTACCGTACAGGTGTAACTTTTTGCATTGTTCCTCTGTTATTGGCTCGATGTATTCGTGTATTCCGTTTTGTACTGCCGAGATATGAGAATGCATTCCACAATAATGGATCATTCTAGTCATTTCGACTTTACATTGTATAGTATCGACATAATTGAAATCAGACAGCTGTAGTAATTGGATATACACTTCTTCTGTTTTTGTGGTTATATGGTCGATGTCGCAGTCACTTATTTCCTTGAGCGAAAATGTGGTTATGTTTAAGTTGCGGCTATTACAATCATATCCAATAAGAGCTCGTGAGACGTGTGGAAACGCCAGGATAACCAAGAGGGTTATCATTTTCCTGTTCTGTAAATAGATATTTTATTGATTTTTAAGTATAAAATTGAGTAGAACAATTGTTACAGTTGACAATATTTGTGTAGGTTAATATAGTACGTCTACATTGAGTGCAAACGGTCGTAGGTAGTATGTTACTAAAATAGTGGA
Source organism: Sphecodes monilicornis (assembly GCA_913789915.3). Classification (NCBI taxonomy): domain Eukaryota; kingdom Metazoa; phylum Arthropoda; class Insecta; order Hymenoptera; family Halictidae; genus Sphecodes; species Sphecodes monilicornis. The sequence continues at coordinate 89,585 of CAJYYI030000215.1, forward strand.
AATAAAAGTTTGCTATTATGTGAATAGTTGATGAATTTTTACAGGCGATACAGTATTCCGCTCTGTTTTCATCGAAGTACATATTGCCTTTTATGCAGAAGTAGCCTTCCATTTGGTCCAAGAATTGTAGTGTTCTGTCGACTGAAGTCTGCATTGTTTGTCCTTTTGGGCACATGTTCACGATGCGTTATAGTTCACTTTTTAGAGTAGCACGTCGATCACATCATCCATTCCTATTCTACACCATTGTTCTTCAGTTATAAGAAAATGTACTTCTATGCATTGTCTACATTCTGAAGCACGTTTCACTCTCACTAGTGCTGTTTGGCATCCCGCACAGCCCTGTAGCAATTGTAGTGTTGTGTTGGAGGTGAAGACATGAGTCCACGGTTCCAGTAGAAAGAAATCCTTCATGAATTGAGGCAGTTCTTCGTAGCAGTATGCGCATATGAATCTACCGGGAATAGTGAATCCAAACGTTTTGAATATTCCGCTGGTAGCAATCTGAACACAATAATGCGTCGTTAATCGTGGGTATTGATCCGGGTATTGATCCGGGAATACTCCATCAATGGGTCCTTGTTGTTGACTTATTTCCGTAACGTTGTAGCTACGAAATGGATTGGGGACTCCCATATTTTTAATCTAGTTTAACAGAGACATTTTCTATGCCTCCGTAGTTTATTCCTTGTTTGTCTTCATGCGATAATTCCATATATTGGCAGACGCATTCTGAGCATAGCCATGCCCTTCTTGGTAGAGCAATACGAATATTACAGAGTTCGCAATGGGTTGACAGTATTGCTCGTTCTTGCTCGCAGATTTGGTGTTTGTTTCCTTCTACGTAGTAGAATTTTTCTCCCTGATCCAACTCATCGTAGCAATATCTGCAAAGGCGGGCACCCCACGTGGTGTAAAAAGGTTTGTTCGGCACGCTTCTTATGCAATACAATTGTAAGAGGTATTCATATGTAGTAGGTGTTTTCATAGGCAAAACACCATGTATTTGTCGTTGGAAGGTATAATTAATCACAGCGTTGGGTTGACTGAGTGGTATATTCATTATTTATTATATTACCACCTGGTTATTACACCTATCGCATTTCCTCTAGAAATTCTACTCCACTGCTGCGGAGTCATCTCGAAGTACTGTTCGATGCACTCCGTGCATCGATCGGCTGAGCGGAGGCGGCACAACTGTGCTAGACACGTCCGGCACCTACTCTTCTGGAGGGCAGTCGTGTAGACGCTGATGGTGTGCCAACCTCCTATATGGTGGTTGTTCTGCTCGGCGATGGGCAGGTTCTGATAACAGGTCGCGCAGAGCCGATGGTCTGTGGCCACGAAGATCGGGGTGTTGTTTAGGACTGTTAGGCAGTAGAGATGCATCAACCGGTCATATGTCTCTGGATAATCCCGGGGCAGCACTCCATCAATTGGCCCGTAGAACTCCCTGTCGTCCTCGTCTTCGTATTCTTCAACGACGGCGCGACCATGATACACCGGCATTCTTTGCTGCACTGTTTCACAGCGTTATTCTTCCGTGATTATTGTTCTTTTTGCAGTCCATTTCGTCATGTTGTCATCAGCGTACGTATCGTTCGTTGTAGTTATTTACATGTCTTTGTACATTTCATAACTTAGATCTACGGTGTGCTAGTTTTAATTTATTTAAGTGTACTGTACGAATACTACCTTTAACTAGAATTTTTACGTTTTGGTTTGTCAAAATTTCCATTACACGGTGTGGACCAGTGTATTGATCACTGAATTTACCTTTACATGGTTCTTTTAAAAGATAAACGAGGTCTCCTTCCTTAAAGTTTTGTGGGTTTATTTTTCGATCGTAATATTGTTTAGATTTTGCTTTAGCAGTATTTAAATTTTTTACTGCTGACAGTTGTAACTCGTTTATCGTTGTATGTAATTCGCGTAGGTAGTCTTCGTAAGTTGGCTCTAGGTTTTCAGTTATTGGATTTTTACTAGTAGGCTCACGAGCCATTCTTCCGTATACCAATTCGTGCGGTGAAAACCTAGTTCCTTCATGCATGGAAGTGTTATATGAAAACATAGCTAAATCTATCCAATCGTCCCAATTAGACGCGTTAGTAACGTACTGTTTTAAATATTCTATCAATACATGATGAGATCTTTCGATCGATCCATTACTTTGCGGATGATAGGCGGTAGTTGTATAATGTTTTATTTTAAATTTCTTAGCTACTTGCTTCATTAATTTCGAGGTGAAGTTAGTTCCTAAATCCGTTAGGATGGCTTTAGGAGCTCCGAATCGGCAAATAAAATTTTTTATGAACGCGTCCGCGATATCTGCAGTAGTGGTTTGATTTAAAGGTACGGCTACGGAATATTTAGTTAACAGATCTTGCATAGTTAATATATACTTATTTCCTCGCTTCGTATCCGGTAAGGGACCTACTACGTCTAGACTAACTTTGTCGAATGCCTTTCCCGGAGTGTCCGTTAGTACCATTGGTTGTTTGGTTTTGATTCGGGTAAGCTTTTTTAGTTGGCATTCGCTGCATGTACGAATGTAGTCTTGGATGTCCTTTTTCATGCCATCCCAGTAATATGTTTTCCTTATTCTGTAAAATGTTTTAGTTACGCCTTTGTGTCCTCCAACTGCTGATATATGTTTTTCTTCAATGATGCCCAATCTCTCGGCTTCAGGTGGTATGGTTGTCCATCCGGTGCATATAGTTATACTGACGTGCGTTTCTCCGAATACTTCCTTCAACTTATTAATTGTGTACTTCCAAGGCACATCTTCAATATAATCCGTTTTACTCATGGAGAATGATGTCAGATTCATTTCGGTTACTACATCCAATAATGATGCAAAACATCTTACAATATTTTCTGGTTCAATTGGAACGTGTTTTTCTTTGACGGGGAGGGCTATAGTGTAGTAGTTATTAATAGGTTGTAGTCTGGCCCTTTCGAATGTCAAGTCGATGTACGTTCCTAATTGATTAGCTTCTTTTAATTCCTGTGCACCCTTGTCGACAGGATCGCCGTCCATATCCACAAATATCACCTTATGAGTTTTCATCATATTCAGAGGTTCTCGAATTTCCTTAATTTGTATATTCGATGGTTGTCTTGATTGAATTTCAAAATCCAGGGTTACAGGAGTTTCCAGTGGTATGTTGCCTTGGGTAGGCGTTAATTCCATGTCGCTATATGGTAGATTTCCAACGTTCTCGTGAAAATCGTCGTTACCTGGATCATTGCCGAAAGAGGTGGATGGATCTTCGGTTTCTGGTAGATTTAGATCGTTGGTTCCCCTTCTTCGTATGGCGTCGGATATTGGTGAATCGTCTGATGATGAAGCGGATGATTTCTTTCGTTTTCTATTGTGTGACTCCCCTTTTGACGGTTGCATAGAGGTGGATGGGCTTTCTTCCTCTGGTACTTCTAGATCGTCATATTTTCCTTTCTTCCGTACTGCGTCAAATAAAGCTGAATCCGATGAGGACGAAGATGTGGATATTTTCCTTTTCTTATTGCTCGATTCCTCTTCCAAAGGTCTTATGGGTAAGCAAATCTCTGGGGGATTTCGAGACAAGGCGTCGGCGTTAGCGTTAGCTCTACCTTGTTTGTATTGAATTTTGTATTCGTATTCTGACAGCTTCAATTTCCACTTCCATAGTCTAGATGTTGGATCCTTGATAGAGTGCAACCATACTAACGGTTTATGATCCGTAATTATATTGAAGGTGCGACCGTATAAGTATGGTCGAAAGTAGGTCACACAATATACAATTGCCAAGCATTCCTTTTCTATGGTGGAGTATTTTTGTTCTGCTGCATTTAGCAGACGAGACGCGTATGCCACAGGAAGGTCTTTTCCAATTATTCCTTGACTGAGAACTCCTCCAATGGCGTATCCAGATGCGTCGGTAGTGAGATTGAAGGTTTTCGTAAAATCAGGAAATTGGAGTATTGGTTCCGTTATTAAGGCTTCTTTTAGAATACAGAACGATTTCTCCTGTGTTTCTCCCCATTTGAATTTCATATCCTTTTTCAGCAGGTCTGAAAGTGGTTTCGCAGTTGCTGAAAAGTTGGAAATGAATCTTCTGTAATATCCTGCCAATCCAAGGAATTGTTTGATGTTCTTTGGATTTTTTGGTTTAGGGAAGTTCTGTACTGCAGTGATCTTTTTAGGGTCAGGCTTCAGACCGTCTTCGCCAATGATGTGTCCCAAGTACGCAACTTCATGGCGTAGGAACTCGCATTTGTCCGGTTGAAGCTTTAGATTTGCGTTACGTAGACGTTCCATTAGTTTGTTGAATTTAATCTCGTGTTCTCGTAAAGAACGCGAGTATAATACTATGTCGTCTAGGTATACAAATAATTCTGATCCTTGAAGTCCTGCTAGAACGCTGTTCGTTAATCGTTGAAATGTTGCTGGAGCATTCTTTAGACCAAAAGGCATTCTTTTGAATTGAAAATGACCATACGGGGTAGAAAAAGCAGTTTTGTGCGCGTCCTCTGGCACCATCTTAATTTGATGAAATCCAGATGCCAGGTCGAAAGTGGAAAAATATTTAGCACTTCCCAGTTGGTCTAGAATTTCTGTTATATTAGGTAGAGGGTATGCGTCTCCTATGGTTTTTTCGTTCAAATTTCGATAGTCGATTACTAAACGCCATCGTTTATTTCCTTGAGAATCGGGTTTTTTAGGCACGATCCATATAGGTGAGTTGTATGGTGATGTAGATGCTTCGACAACATTGGTTTCCAATAATTCCTTCACTTGTTTGTTAATCTCTTCTTTATGGATCGGAGGGAAACGATATTGTCTTGTATTTATCGGCACATCGTCTGTAGTATGAATTTTATGACGTAGTACATCGGTGCCTTCGAGGGTTTCTCCAGGAATATGGAATCTATCCTCATTTTGTTTTATCAAACTTAAAACATTTTCTCTTTCTTCCTCATTGAGATGATCCAGTCGTAGCAGCTCCAATACTTCTTCTAGTCGATTGTGTCCGTTTACTGCTGTCACTTGACAAACATTTATATGTTGGGTGGTAACTTCTTCAAATGGTTCCAGTTTTATAATGGGTACGTCGAGAAGGTAATCCTGTAGAGTTGCATTAGTTACTCTGATGTGAGCACGCCCTTTATGATTAGTGACCACTGTTTCGCCGAGAAAAATACCCTTTTCTTCTGGTATTCGAGGTATATAACCCTGATGTACCTCTGGATTGATTATATTTACTGTGAGGGGAATAGAGGTTCGTTTAGGAACAGTTATTAATTGAGTTTCGAAAAATGGTATGTATGTAGATCCCCATTTCACATGTTTGTCGGAATAGTCGATGCTGGCTCGATGGTTTTGGAAAAAGTCGGATCCTAAGATTCCTCCTTGATCTATAGAGGTTTGATTACCAACGACATGAAATAAAACTTGATGGCCTGCTATCCTGATGTATGCCGTCCCTCGGGTGGCCAGGACTTCAGCCGAGATTCCTCGAAGGAAGAGAGTGTCGTTAGTGTCGATTGTAGTAGATATTGAGACCATGCATTCCTTGATGAGGTTGACTTCCGAACCAGAGTCAACCAAAAGTGTTACTATTCCGTCAAGATCGGGAGAAGTGATTAGTATAGTGGGCGTATATTTTGTAGAGTTTAGGCGAATATTGATGACTCTCCTAGATTGATTTCTTCCTCTTCCGTTTCCTCCTTGTTTGTCGTTGTCTCTCGTGGAAAGTCTGGTCGTTGAGGTTGGTCCTGTTTGGACGGTGTGGACTTTGCTGTTCCGACTGAGCTTGTTTTGGAGGTGGTTGGTACGATTTTCATCACTGATCGACGCTCTGTGGGGTTGGCTCCCCTGGGTGCGTCGTTGTTTCCCGGGGAGGGTCCCCCGTTTCCCGACTTCTGTTGAGAATAAGGCACTATTTCTCCTGATTCGACCTTTGCCTTGAATTTGTAACAATCCTTGATTATATGTCCCAGCTTCTTACAATAGGTACAGGTAACTGGTGGATTACCTGTTCCCGGTTGATTGTTGGGTCTTGAACCATTATTATAATTTCTATTATAATTGTTGGTATTATTAGCTGGATTAGAATTATTTTGCCAACGAGGTCTATTACGATTGTCCTGTGCTGCAGGTGGCTGATATCGATTCTGTGGAGGTCGATTTTGGCTTTGTTGATATTGATTTTGTGGAGGTGGGTACCGATTTGATGATTGGGAGAAGTTCCTTCGATCTCTGTTGTTTGGGGCGAATTGCTTGATTCGTTCCTCTTCTAATTGAATCTGCTTACTTATTTTAATTGCGTTAGCATAGCAATCATCTAAATTACGATAGCCTTCTAGTTGTAATCGAATTTTAACATCTGATGGTAATCCGTTTATAAAAGCTTCGGCCACTTCGGAATTTATGATATCTAATAATGGTTTTATATCATCCGGATATAGATTACGCTCACCATCTATTATGGCTAGTCGTAGATCTTTTACACGGCTAATATAATCGAGGATGCCTTCGTTAGGTTTCTTAAAAATATTACCTAATTCGCCCTTATATTGATTAACCGATTTTTGAGGACCGAACATGAGTTTTAATTTATTTCCGAAATCTTCTACTGTATTCATATTTGAGTCTTCGATGGCCATAAATGCGTGTCCTCTAAGTTTATTTGTTAGTAATTTAACTAACCATTGTTCTTGGGTAGGAGAGCGCATGGCTTTGGCTCTTTCACATGCTCTTAAAAATTGAAATATAGAGGGTCTATAGCCATCGAACACCGGTACCGTTTCTAACGCGTCTTTAATACGAATAGGATTTTCATTGGATGAATGAACTTTTACAATCTCGGGTTTCTTTTCCGCAAGTACGTTTTTCTTAGTAATAGCGTGTAGTTCATTTTGAATGACTAGTAATTGATCGTTTAAATCTCTAAATTTTGCACCAAGCCCAGCTATGAAATCATTGCTTTTTTGGGATTTTTCTATTTCCTCTAAAGCCTTTCGTAATAATTGTCCATCAATAGGACCTTCGTCTTGGACTATATTTACTTCTGGATCTGACATTCTGAATTTGTTTTTATTACTACTATATTGACTCTCAACTTTTGCGCTTCGTATCCCACCGCGCTGCCACCAAATTATTAACTGCTGTAACAGCTACTATTATGTTACGTACCGTATTTTATATGAGATGTTGAGTACAGCACAATAGCAGGAGTTACCGCTGGAGAGAGATGTTGTGAGTTTACGAATATAAGGTAATTAAAATGATTCTTTATTAATATTATTATTATACTGATCTTATAATGTTAAATGCCGTTTGATTATTTCAGGTGGTGCTGAACGGATCAGAAGGATCCACCACTCAATAATCGTGACCGGGATAAAATTTTAGGTAAATTGTATTAAGATATTTTATTGTATTTTATAAAAATAAAGAAAAGTAAAAGAAATAATGAATGACTTCGTAAATATGATTTGTATGGGGATCCAAGCGCAATTTGAACCTATCTGCATACACCGACTACGGTTCGGGAAGTTGAGATTCAAAAATGAGAATAATTGTCACACGTTTGTATATGTTTAAATATCACAATCAATTTATTATATATATGTATGTTTGTTTATTACAAAAAAAAAGGATAAAAGGGAAAATATATATATATATATATATATATATATATATATATATATATATATATATATATATATATATATGTGTGTGGGTGTTAATTTAATAGATCTTCGTCGAACTCGGATGGGTCCCACTGATTTTGCGGAGAATGCTCCCCGATGTTTTCTCTCAGAGAGGGATCCCAAGTTTCCCTCTCTGCTGAATCGACAGGATCGAAGTTGGGCTCTCCTTCAAAATGGTCAGGGGTGAGCAGGGCCTCTTCGGCCTCTTGCCTAGCGAGACTATATATTTTTTGAATAAAGGCAATTCTGGCTCGCTTCTTGGTCCCGCTCCTGTGCTTCCTCCTTGAATTTCTTTTAGAGTTTTTCCCCATCTATAAACCCGAATAAATACATGTTGAAGTTAGATCGGCCAAATGAAATAAATAAAATGAAAAATGAAGGAAAGTAGGGACCTTGGTACTAACCATAGGATAGTGAGCTCGACCTAAATCACGGCGTAGTGATCTAATTTCATCACATAACATTTCAACTTTTATACGTACTGCTTTCATCTCCCCCTTGAGGTCTTCGTCTTGTTTAGATGCATCATGAATGCTCATAGTTACAGCCTTCGATCTCAAATCAGCAAGTGTTTTTGGCTGGCTCATCATGAATGGATGGTTATAAATGACTACACCAAAGATGATAACAAATATGAGTATCACTAAAGGGTAGGGAAGGATAAGATGTCTCTCTCCAAATTTAATGGAAGGAGTTAAAAGTATCTGTTGATAAATATAATGTATTTTATTGATCATTCCGATATCCATATTGTTTATTTTAAAATAGTAATTATCCTTCATTATATCAGGTTTTGTGGTATATGCTGAAATGATTTATTAATAGGAAATCCTTATAAGTATGGAGTATGCAATCGCCTCATATATGTGGGAGTTCAAGATATGCTATTTAGATAATATATATGATAACAAGGTTAGTAACATATCAGAGTCAAAAAACATTGATAGAGTTATATGATAATTTCTAAGTAAGAATATTTGGTTTATCACACCATAGTATAGTCATATAAGCGGTTGTTATCATACTTCCTTGATAATGATATTTGTGTTATAGTCTCTGCGGAAGCACTCCACCAGAAACTAGGCAGTTGGTCCTTAATGGCATACATCATATCAGATGATCTAATGCATAGTATAGAAGGTAAATCTTGGCATGTATCCAGTAACTTATGTTCTTTAGATTTGACACAAATATTGTTCCAGTTCAATTTAAATTTGGGCATTGATGTAAACCTCTTGAAGCTCCCTTCCACTGTGTTTGGATTGCCTACACTAGACTTCTTTTCTACATACCAACTAGCATGATGTCCTGGTAAAGTCGATATCTGGCATATGATCTCACGTCTAGTTAGAAATGTCCCAAATATACTATAAAACTTTATCAAGAAACCGACAAGAAGTTGATTTTCACCCGCATGTTGAATATAGTTTTTGTTAACTGGTACCCATCCCAGTCTGCATGCTATCTTTGTGGTATGCCGGTGTATCTTGCTACATATATGCATATGTAATACCATCATTAATATTAGGCACAACAGTGGTATCCATGATAATATGCCATTAAGTGGGAAGTTAGACATTGATTTGACAACGTGTGATTCTGTTGTATTGGCAGTTATGTTTAATGCTGTAGGCAAGGCAAAACTCTGATGCTTTGTGATAGAATTAGGGAGGAGAGCCATAGCAGCTCCCGTCGCGAGAGTCCTATTTCCATGTGTATACATTTTCCATGTCAGCAGAGCCAACCAAAGTGTCACAATAATATTGAATAATGATGGAACAGGTATTATGATATCAGGGAGAGTCAGGTTGTGAAAGATGTCGAGGTAACTATTGATACTCTTATTATATATAGATTCATCTTTGATTAATTTTTGTTGTAACTGAGCCATGTCATTGGCATACAAGGTATTATCATCTTGGATACGTTTGTTGAGATCAGTTATACTAGTTAATTGGGAGGAAAACAGTGTTCGAGGGCTCTGAGAGGGATATACAAACTTGGCTACTCGTGTGTTATGTAGTAAAGGGACTTCCAATGTTAAATTCTCGATTATACGGAGATTAACTGAATAGACTTGAGGATTCAAGACCATGTTTATCTCCTGAGAAGTCGTGCCTAATACACTAGCAGGGCTGTGAATCTTTTTTGGTCCTATTTGCAATGAGCAGTGTTCGGGCAACTGAACTAGCCCTAGTTGTGGTATACTGATACTACTCCGCCTGGATGGTAGACCATTTATTCCAATGCAGTTAAGGTCACCCATCATATTCTCTTGTGGGGTAGACACTAGCCAGGTCCTCTGGTCAGATGGTAAGAGTGACACTTCACTGGTTGCACGAGCTGAGATTTCTGATATTAAGCATAGCCTCTGATATGGGTAATTGTCAGAATGTATGGCCAGGTGACAATTTGGGTTCGATGTGGAAGTCCACACAAACTCAAGTTCGCAGACCTGAGACTTTGACGTTTTGCAGATGGTGTAGTCTAGCTGTCTGATACTAGTCCACTCTGAGGTTTTATAGTTTACTATAAGGATATCCTTATCTATGCTTAAATCATATGCAATTACTCCTTTCATGATAGGTAAGTGTCGAGGATCCCAGAATTTTAGATTTGAAGATACCAAAACAACTGGAATTTTGATCATTACTACCAAATGGTTTTTTGTATTATACATAGAGTTAATATACTGCTCAATAAAATCTGACTTATCAGTAGTCATAGGTAGTTCATATTGCGGTTCTAATGCTGAGTTGATTTGTATCCAGAGTTTATCTAAATAATCGTTTGAAATAAGAGAAGCTTGTATTCTATGGTGATTCAATAGTTCGCTCACATAACTATAATAATTCTTAAATTCGGAGATGGCACTTAGTAGGTGAGATAAGATATGAACATATGAGTGTAACGTGAGACTTGCCGTGTTGATAATTGATAACATTGATGACTCCTGATGTAATCCCTCCAAGTATGTTACAGAAGCTTCCAAATCGGTGGCCCAATTATGAATAGCTGAGGTTAATTTATCAATATCTGAGTAAACTGTCTGCGACAGATTGGTCATTGCTTGTACAAAATGTGTGCTCAAAGACACTGTTTGGTTGCGGAGCATATAGATTTCTTCAGTGTTCCTAGAGGTGATATTAGAAACATCATCTAATAAATCATGCATCTTTGACATCTGATCTTCTGTGGCCACCCCAAATAATTTACTCTGAAAATCACCTAAGAAATTTAGTAAACCTCGTCTTTTTCGTGTCAGCATATGTTGACATATCAAATGTTTATCACTACATTCTTGTTCAATTAAGTAGTTTTTGTTAACGCAAGTAATATATCTTATTCTATTCTGTACAGGAATGTTACAGTTCACGTCTGATAAATTTTCCTCAAGGTTATCATTAATCCTCAGCTTAGAGAACAGTTTTCCATCATCCTGACGTTCTACATCTACGATTGCCAAGGGAGATGTCCTGCTTGTTTGCCGTTGTGTACTCATAGTTAAAGATGATCTTCCAGTGTCTTCACCTGTTGCAGGTGCGTGATTGAAGATGAAAGTGTGGCCAGTGCCTTCAACATTAATAACATTGTGACGACTAGGGTCACTTGTGCGTGCTACTTGCCTCTTTTCCCTAACACTCGTAGATGTTATCAATTCAGCGTCTTCGGCTATATCATTATTCTCTGGGACTAGACATCGGTCTTGTGGTAGAGACCCCCAGATAGATGTTGGCCCATCGTCTAAGGATTTGAATTGGTCTCTTACCGTCTGCCAATATTGCACAAAGATTTGATATGTTTGATTTAGAGTATTCAAGGGCCCCATAACTCTGTGTCTGCTTTCAGGGGTCAATTTTGTCAAATTTATGCTCCATGCCATATCCATGATATTATAGGTTGAATAGTTCATTTCTCGGGTGACCAATAAAACATTCGGTTGAAAAGAATCAGAGGGACATGGTAATTTGATAAGGAAATTGTGAAGCCAATAATGACTCCGCAAGTAGACCGGTGGTATGTTCACGGATAATAACCCTATATCACTTCGTAGAAGGGGACTTGCAGGTGTGAATTTTTCCCCATTTGTATGACAAATATACTGTATATCAAATGCGACGCATAGCAACAAGAGATAAGCAATAATCGACATTGCTCTAGTAAAGATGGGAAAAACTCTGTTTGATCGTGCTTGGTTTCTTGTTTCTTGTGTTTATTCCAAAGGTGGTCTTGTTCAGTGGTGTTACTTGATGACCGGACTTTGGATTTTTACTGAGTTTGGACCATGATTGCTGATGTTTCCTTTTTTGGCGTTCTTGATTAGCATGTTAATATTTGGTGAGCTATTATTATTATTATTGGAAAAATTAAAATATTTTCTTATGAACTAATTTTGTTTGCGTTACAATGTTTGAGTACTTATATACTATACGCACGCATTTATTTATAATTCCGATGTCTTATTTCGGAGTTATCGATGTTTAAACATTGGTGCAGACGTTTTTAATTCTTTTAATTTTTGGCCTTATTACCAACGTCGGAGATTCGTCCAACGTCACATCTTCTTCTTAAAAGATGAAATTTTCACGCAGTTAAATTTTCGAAATTTAAGCTTTTAAATTTGGACAATGGGATTTTCAAATTTTTGCTCCACGGTGATTTTTCTAAGAACTGAGACGGTAGTAAGATAGCGGCGAATTTATAGAATTTTATCCGTTGTTTGCGAATAATTTAAAAATAATTCTGGGAGGTCTATTTTCGAAAATAGTCTCTTATTTCTAAACGGAGCGAGATATCGCAATTCTGAGTCGATTTTGCACTTTGTCACCAAAAGACCGAATCTCCCAATGCGTCTATATCCAAATCTGCTCATATTGAAAATATCCGTGTTGTTTTTGTTCCTGAACATTTTTCCTTGAGTAAAAATTTTTGTCAGAGTTACGGTTCTATGGGTTTGCTCTTGTGCTTTTTACGATTTTTGTACACATTATTTTAAAATGATTATATATATATATTCTTAATTCTATGTGTTTAAAATTATGATTAGTTTTTATTGATTATTATGATTTTTATTAATACTTGTTAATATATGGTCTTGAATATAATATTGGTTAATATGTGTTTTTCTTGTTTTATTATTTACCATTAGTTGTGTTTAAACCACGGGACGTGACACCTCCCCCGTCGGAAAGCAAATTTCCGAGGGAAATTTGTTCCAGGTTCTTGACTGCTTCTTCCAGTCTGGATGCCTCCGGTGGTTGAGTTTGCGTTTGGGTGTTGCTTTGGTTGATTATTGGAACTGCTGCTGTGTTGATGGTGTATCTCTTCCTATCAGCTGAACGTATAAGAAGATACGTTAGAGAGCCACACAGCGCTCCGCACAAATGGACTCCACATCCGTACGATGTATGCAGCTGATATCCATGTATTAAGGTGTTTATTATTAATTTAAATAATTTGAAAATAATAAAGATTGCCAATAATCCTGCACTGACTGAACCAAATTTTATGAACCCGTTCCATAGTTTTTCAGCCGTGTTTTCTGCGATCTTTTCCATTGTTTCTTCGTTTAGCATTCCCATCATTGAAATTGATCCAGCTGGTATATTTTTGCCGGTCATACCTCTTGCAACTGAATTTAGTACAGCTGATTTTTCTGCTGGGAACATGATGTGGTCCCTGAGGTTTTCTAGATCGTTTGATGTATAAATTCCTCCAGTGGCTAAATTAGATGGGTTAATATATTGCCATGTTGGTTCTTTCAGTGGTTGTAGTTTTTGAGGGGCAATTACTTCAATGGGTCTTGGTGAAAGTCTATGCCATTTTTGATCGATTTCGTACATTACCGGTAGTATTACACTGCAATCCCTATGAGTTCCATGGGTAGTGATAATATGGGTTATGGGTGTTAAGAACAATGATCTGTTCTGATGTACGATCGTTAATTCGTTGAAACATTCCGTGGTGTGTCTGATTTTTACGGTTACCGGTATGCATTTGATTATATGGATCACTTCACCTGCTATTAGAGCCATATGACCCGGTTGTTTGGTTATTACCTGAGCAAAATGATCAGGCTTCAGTGTTGCTAGAGTTAGTGCATTGGCTAATATTTGTTTTTCCAAATTACACTTTTGAGCAAGCATGTTCTTGTATAGACTATTCATTTGCGTTTTTATGTGTCTTTCTATATAGATAAATTTAGAATTCATGTAGGTGAATATGTCTAAATTTTCTACACGTATCGTTCGTGTTCCCGCAAAGGTTTTTCCTTTAATGGTTTCCAAAATAAATAGTTTGGGATGTTCTGTTTGGAATAAGGTGTATCCACAAATGGATGTTTCACCCATTTTAGATAGTGCAAAAGTTACGTCTGCTGTAGTCAAGGCAAATACTGAGGGTAGATCTTCCAAGTTATCATTGTCAGTGATTTTTGATGCCAGGCCTTCATAGAGGATGTCGTATTGTTCGAACTTACATGTTGATTTTGGGAATGGCTTCCAGAACGTATATCCGTCGTCGTTGTCTAAGCATGTTCCTCCTTGAAAGCTGCAAACTGTTCCTGACTTTAGCATGATTCTGTTGTCCTCTAATTGCACGGGTACTGATGATGTTCGTAGGGTGATTTTTGCGATTGCTTGTACCACCACATTGTCCCATGATCCGTATGGGTCCGCAAACGCAGCTCCCTCGCATTTTCCGTTTATGTTTAACTTTCCTGCAAGGGTGAAGGTTCTGCTTTCGGTTGAGTTGATTTTCAAGTCACTCAAGTATATGTTCTTTCCCATATACATAGTACCGTACAGGTGTAACTTTTTGCATTGTTCCTCTGTTATTGGCTCGATGTATTCGTGTATTCCGTTTTGTACTGCCGAGATATGAGAATGCATTCCACAATAATGGATCATTCTAGTCATTTCGACTTTACATTGTATAGTATCGACATAATTGAAATCAGACAGCTGTAGTAATTGGATATACACTTCTTCTGTTTTTGTGGTTATATGGTCGATGTCGCAGTCACTTATTTCCTTGAGCGAAAATGTGGTTATGTTTAAGTTGCGGCTATTACAATCATATCCAATAAGAGCTCGTGAGACGTGTGGAAACGCCAGGATAACCAAGAGGGTTATCATTTTCCTGTTCTGTAAATAGATATTTTATTGATTTTTAAGTATAAAATTGAGTAGAACAATTGTTACAGTTGACAATATTTGTGTAGGTTAATATAGTACGTCTACATTGAGTGCAAACGGTCGTAGGTAGTATGTTACTAAAATAGTGGAAATAAAAGTTTGCTATTATGTGAATAGTTGATGAATTTTTACAGGCGATACAGTATTCCGCTCTGTTTTCATCGAAGTACATATTGCCTTTTATGCAGAAGTAGCCTTCCATTTGGTCCAAGAATTGTAGTGTTCTGTCGACTGAAGTCTGCATTGTTTGTCCTTTTGGGCACATGTTCACGATGCGTTATAGTTCACTTTTTAGAGTAGCACGTCGATCACATCATCCATTCCTATTCTACACCATTGTTCTTCAGTTATAAGAAAATGTACTTCTATGCATTGTCTACATTCTGAAGCACGTTTCACTCTCACTAGTGCTGTTTGGCATCCCGCACAGCCCTGTAGCAATTGTAGTGTTGTGTTGGAGGTGAAGACATGAGTCCACGGTTCCAGTAGAAAGAAATCCTTCATGAATTGAGGCAGTTCTTCGTAGCAGTATGCGCATATGAATCTACCGGGAATAGTGAATCCAAACGTTTTGAATATTCCGCTGGTAGCAATCTGAACACAATAATGCGTCGTTAATCGTGGGTATTGATCCGGGTATTGATCCGGGAATACTCCATCAATGGGTCCTTGTTGTTGACTTATTTCCGTAACGTTGTAGCTACGAAATGGATTGGGGACTCCCATATTTTTAATCTAGTTTAACAGAGACATTTTCTATGCCTCCGTAGTTTATTCCTTGTTTGTCTTCATGCGATAATTCCATATATTGGCAGACGCATTCTGAGCATAGCCATGCCCTTCTTGGTAGAGCAATACGAATATTACAGAGTTCGCAATGGGTTGACAGTATTGCTCGTTCTTGCTCGCAGATTTGGTGTTTGTTTCCTTCTACGTAGTAGAATTTTTCTCCCTGATCCAACTCATCGTAGCAATATCTGCAAAGGCGGGCACCCCACGTGGTGTAAAAAGGTTTGTTCGGCACGCTTCTTATGCAATACAATTGTAAGAGGTATTCATATGTAGTAGGTGTTTTCATAGGCAAAACACCATGTATTTGTCGTTGGAAGGTATAATTAATCACAGCGTTGGGTTGACTGAGTGGTATATTCATTATTTATTATATTACCACCTGGTTATTACACCTATCGCATTTCCTCTAGAAATTCTACTCCACTGCTGCGGAGTCATCTCGAAGTACTGTTCGATGCACTCCGTGCATCGATCGGCTGAGCGGAGGCGGCACAACTGTGCTAGACACGTCCGGCACCTACTCTTCTGGAGGGCAGTCGTGTAGACGCTGATGGTGTGCCAACCTCCTATATGGTGGTTGTTCTGCTCGGCGATGGGCAGGTTCTGATAACAGGTCGCGCAGAGCCGATGGTCTGTGGCCACGAAGATCGGGGTGTTGTTTAGGACTGTTAGGCAGTAGAGATGCATCAACCGGTCATATGTCTCTGGATAATCCCGGGGCAGCACTCCATCAATTGGCCCGTAGAACTCCCTGTCGTCCTCGTCTTCGTATTCTTCAACGACGGCGCGACCATGATACACCGGCATTCTTTGCTGCACTGTTTCACAGCGTTATTCTTCCGTGATTATTGTTCTTTTTGCAGTCCATTTCGTCATGTTGTCATCAGCGTACGTATCGTTCGTTGTAGTTATTTACATGTCTTTGTACATTTCATAACTTAGATCTACGGTGTGCTAGTTTTAATTTATTTAAGTGTACTGTACGAATACTACCTTTAACTAGAATTTTTACGTTTTGGTTTGTCAAAATTTCCATTACACGGTGTGGACCAGTGTATTGATCACTGAATTTACCTTTACATGGTTCTTTTAAAAGATAAACGAGGTCTCCTTCCTTAAAGTTTTGTGGGTTTATTTTTCGATCGTAATATTGTTTAGATTTTGCTTTAGCAGTATTTAAATTTTTTACTGCTGACAGTTGTAACTCGTTTATCGTTGTATGTAATTCGCGTAGGTAGTCTTCGTAAGTTGGCTCTAGGTTTTCAGTTATTGGATTTTTACTAGTAGGCTCACGAGCCATTCTTCCGTATACCAATTCGTGCGGTGAAAACCTAGTTCCTTCATGCATGGAAGTGTTATATGAAAACATAGCTAAATCTATCCAATCGTCCCAATTAGACGCGTTAGTAACGTACTGTTTTAAATATTCTATCAATACGTGATGAGATCTTTCGATCGATCCATTACTTTGCGGATGATAGGCGGTAGTTGTATAATGTTTTATTTTAAATTTCTTAGCTACTTGCTTCATTAATTTCGAGGTGAAGTTAGTTCCTAAATCCGTTAGGATGGCTTTAGGAGCTCCGAATCGGCAAATAAAATTTTTTATGAACGCGTCCGCGATATCTGCAGTAGTGGTTTGATTTAAAGGTACGGCTACGGAATATTTAGTTAACAGATCTTGCATAGTTAATATATACTTATTTCCTCGCTTCGTATCCGGTAAGGGACCTACTACGTCTAGACTAACTTTGTCGAATGCCTTTCCCGGAGTGTCCGTTAGTACCATTGGTTGTTTGGTTTTGATTCGGGTAAGCTTTTTTAGTTGGCATTCGCTGCATGTACGAATGTAGTCTTGGATGTCCTTTTTCATGCCATCCCAGTAATATGTTTTCCTTATTCTGTAAAATGTTTTAGTTACGCCTTTGTGTCCTCCAACTGCTGATATATGTTTTTCTTCAATGATGCCCAATCTCTCGGCTTCAGGTGGTATGGTTGTCCATCCGGTGCATATAGTTATACTGACGTGCGTTTCTCCGAATACTTCCTTCAACTTATTAATTGTGTACTTCCAAGGCACATCTTCAATATAATCCGTTTTACTCATGGAGAATGATGTCAGATTCATTTCGGTTACTACATCCAATAATGATGCAAAACATCTTACAATATTTTCTGGTTCAATTGGAACGTGTTTTTCTTTGACGGGGAGGGCTATAGTGTAGTAGTTATTAATAGGTTGTAGTCTGGCCCTTTCGAATGTCAAGTCGATGTACGTTCCTAATTGATTAGCTTCTTTTAATTCCTGTGCACCCTTGTCGACAGGATCGCCGTCCATATCCACAAATATCACCTTATGAGTTTTCATCATATTCAGAGGTTCTCGAATTTCCTTAATTTGTATATTCGATGGTTGTCTTGATTGAATTTCAAAATCCAGGGTTACAGGAGTTTCCAGTGGTATGTTGCCTTGGGTAGGCGTTAATTCCATGTCGCTATATGGTAGATTTCCAACGTTCTCGTGAAAATCGTCGTTACCTGGATCATTGCCGAAAGAGGTGGATGGATCTTCGGTTTCTGGTAGATTTAGATCGTTGGTTCCCCTTCTTCGTATGGCGTCGGATATTGGTGAATCGTCTGATGATGAAGCGGATGATTTCTTTCGTTTTCTATTGTGTGACTCCCCTTTTGACGGTTGCATAGAGGTGGATGGGCTTTCTTCCTCTGGTACTTCTAGATCGTCATATTTTCCTTTCTTCCGTACTGCGTCAAATAAAGCTGAATCCGATGAGGACGAAGATGTGGATATTTTCCTTTTCTTATTGCTCGATTCCTCTTCCAAAGGTCTTATGGGTAAGCAAATCTCTGGGGGATTTCGAGACAAGGCGTCGGCGTTAGCGTTAGCTCTACCTTGTTTGTATTGAATTTTGTATTCGTATTCTGACAGCTTCAATTTCCACTTCCATAGTCTAGATGTTGGATCCTTGATAGAGTGCAACCATACTAACGGTTTATGATCCGTAATTATATTGAAGGTGCGACCGTATAAGTATGGTCGAAAGTAGGTCACACAATATACAATTGCCAAGCATTCCTTTTCTATGGTGGAGTATTTTTGTTCTGCTGCATTTAGCAGACGAGACGCGTATGCCACAGGAAGGTCTTTTCCAATTATTCCTTGACTGAGAACTCCTCCAATGGCGTATCCAGATGCGTCGGTAGTGAGATTGAAGGTTTTCGTAAAATCAGGAAATTGGAGTATTGGTTCCGTTATTAAGGCTTCTTTTAGAATACAGAACGATTTCTCCTGTGTTTCTCCCCATTTGAATTTCATATCCTTTTTCAGCAGGTCTGAAAGTGGTTTCGCAGTTGCTGAAAAGTTGGAAATGAATCTTCTGTAATATCCTGCCAATCCAAGGAATTGTTTGATGTTCTTTGGATTTTTTGGTTTAGGGAAGTTCTGTACTGCAGTAATCTTTTTAGGGTCAGGCTTCAGACCGTCTTCGCCAATGATGTGTCCCAAGTACGCAACTTCATGGCGTAGGAACTCGCATTTGTCCGGTTGAAGCTTTAGATTTGCGTTACGTAGACGTTCCATTAGTTTGTTGAATTTAATCTCGTGTTCTCGTAAAGAACGCGAGTATAATACTATGTCGTCTAGGTATACAAATAATTCTGATCCTTGAAGTCCTGCTAGAACGCTGTTCATTAATCGTTGAAATGTTGCTGGAGCATTCTTTAGACCAAAAGGCATTCTTTTGAATTGAAAATGACCATACGGGGTAGAAAAAGCAGTTTTGTGCGCGTCCTCTGGCACCATCTTAATTTGATGAAATCCAGATGCCAGGTCGAAAGTGGAAAAATATTTAGCACTTCCTAGTTGGTCTAGAATTTCTGTTATATTAGGTAGAGGGTATGCGTCTCCTATGGTTTTTTCGTTCAAATTTCGATAGTCGATTACTAAACGCCATCGTTTATTTCCTTGAGAATCGGGTTTTTTAGGCACGATCCATATAGGTGAGTTGTATGGTGATGTAGATGCTTCGACAACATTGGTTTCCAATAATTCCTTCACTTGTTTGTTAATCTCTTCTTTATGGATCGGAGGGAAACGATATTGTCTTGTATTTATCGGCACATCGTCTGTAGTATGAATTTTATGACGTAGTACATCGGTGCCTTCGAGGGTTTCTCCAGGAATATGGAATCTATCCTCATTTTGTTTTATCAAACTTAAAACATTTTCTCTTTCTTCCTCATTGAGATGATCCAGTCGTAGCAGCTCCAATACTTCTTCTAGTCGATTGTGTCCGTTTACTGCTGTCACTTGACAAACATTTATATGTTGGGTGGTAACTTCTTCAAATGGTTCCAGTTTTATAATGGGTACGTCGAGAAGGTAATCCTGTAGAGTTGCATTAGTTACTCTGATGTGAGCACGCCCTTTATGATTAGTGACCACTGTTTCGCCGAGAAAAATACCCTTTTCTTCTGGTATTCGAGGTATATAACCCTGATGTACCTCTGGATTGATTATATTTACTGTGAGGGGAATAGAGGTTCGTTTAGGAACAGTTATTAATTGAGTTTCGAAAAATGGTATGTATGTAGATCCCCATTTCACATGTTTGTCGGAATAGTCGATGCTGGCTCGATGGTTTTGGAAAAAGTCGGATCCTAAGATTCCTCCTTGATCTATAGAGGTTTGATTACCAACGACATGAAATAAAACTTGATGGCCTGCTATCCTGATGTATGCCGTCCCTCGGGTGGCCAGGACTTCAGCCGAGATTCCTCGAAGGAAGAGAGTGTCGTTAGTGTCGATTGTAGTAGATATTGAGACCATGCATTCCTTGATGAGGTTGACTTCCGAACCAGAGTCAACCAAAAGTGTTACTATTCCGTCAAGATCGGGAGAAGTGATTAGTATAGTGGGCGTATATTTTGTAGAGTTTAGGCGAATATTGATGACTCTCCTAGATTGATTTCTTCCTCTTCCGTTTCCTCCTTGTTTGTCGTTGTCTCTCGTGGAAAGTCTGGTCGTTGAGGTTGGTCCTGTTTGGACGGTGTGGACTTTGCTGTTCCGACTGAGCTTGTTTTGGAGGTGGTTGGTACGATTTTCATCACTGATCGACGCTCTGTGGGGTTGGCTCCCCTGGGTGCGTCGTTGTTTCCCGGGGAGGGTCCCCCGTTTCCCGACTTCTGTTGAGAATAAGGCACTATTTCTCCTGATTCGACCTTTGCCTTGAATTTGTAACAATCCTTGATTATATGTCCCAGCTTCTTACAATAGGTACAGGTAACTGGTGGATTACCTGTTCCCGGTTGATTGTTGGGTCTTGAACCATTATTATAATTTCTATTATAATTGTTGGTATTATTAGCTGGATTAGAATTATTTTGCCAACGAGGTCTATTACGATTGTCCTGTGCTGCAGGTGGCTGATATCGATTCTGTGGAGGTCGATTTTGGCTTTGTTGATATTGATTTTGTGGAGGTGGGTACCGATTTGATGATTGGGAGAAGTTCCTTCGATCTCTGTTGTTTGGGGCGAATTGCTTGATTCGTTCCTCTTCTAATTGAATCTGCTTACTTATTTTAATTGCGTTAGCATAGCAATCATCTAAATTACGATAGCCTTCTAGTTGTAATCGAATTTTAACATCTGATGGTAATCCGTTTATAAAAGCTTCGGCCACTTCGGAATTTATGATATCTAATAATGGTTTTATATCATCCGGATATAGATTACGCTCACCATCTATTATGGCTAGTCGTAGATCTTTTACACGGCTAATATAATCGAGGATGCCTTCGTTAGGTTTCTTAAAAATATTACCTAATTCGCCCTTATATTGATTAACCGATTTTTGAGGACCGAACATGAGTTTTAATTTATTTCCGAAATCTTCTACTGTATTCATATTTGAGTCTTCGATGGCCATAAATGCGTGTCCTCTAAGTTTATTTGTTAGTAATTTAACTAACCATTGTTCTTGGGTAGGAGAGAGCATGGCTTTGGCTCTTTCACATGCTCTTAAAAATTGAAATATAGAGGGTCTATAGCCATCGAACACCGGTACCGTTTCTAACGCGTCTTTAATACGAATAGGATTTTCATTGGATGAATGAACTTTTACAATCTCGGGTTTCTTTTCCGCAAGTACGTTTTTCTTAGTAATAGCGTGTAGTTCATTTTGAATGACTAGTAATTGATCGTTTAAATCTCTAAATTTTGCAGCAAGCCCAGCTATGAAATCATTGCTTTTTTGGGATTTTTCTATTTCCTCTAAAGCCTTTCGTAATAATTGTCCATCAATAGGACCTTCGTCTTGGACTATATTTACTTCTGGATCTGACATTCTGAATTTGTTTTTATTACTACTATATTGACTCTCAACTTTTGCGCTTCGTATCCCACCGCGCTGCCACCAAATTATTAACTGCTGTAACAGCTACTATTATGTTACGTACCGTATTTTATATGAGATGTTGAGTACAGCACAATAGCAGGAGTTACCGCTGGAGAGAGATGTTGTGAGTTTACGAATATAAGGTAATTAAAATGATTCTTTATTAATATTATTATTATACTGATCTTATAATGTTAAATGCCGTTTGATTATTTCAGGTGGTGCTGAACGGATCAGAAGGATCCACCACTCAATAATCGTGACCGGGATAAAATTTTAGGTAAATTGTATTAAGATATTTTATTGTATTTTATAAAAATAAAGAAAAGTAAAAGAAATAATGAATGACTTCGTAAATATGATTTGTATGGGGATCCAAGCGCAATTTGAACCTATCTGCATACACCGACTACGGTTCGGGAAGTTGAGATTCAAAAATGAGAATAATTGTCACACGTTTGTATATGTTTAAATATCACAATCAATTTATTATATATATGTATGTTTGTTTATTACAAAAAAAAAGGATAAAAGGGAAAATATATATATATATATATATATATGTGTGTGGGTGTTAATTTAATAGATCTTCGTCGAACTCGGATGGGTCCCACTGATTTTGCGGAGAATGCTCCCCGATGTTTTCTCTCAGAGAGGGATCCCAAGTTTCCCTCTCTGCTGAATCGACAGGATCGAAGTTGGGCTCTCCTTCAAAATGGTCAGGGGTGAGCAGGGCCTCTTCGGCCTCTTGCCTAGCGAGACTATATATTTTTTGAATAAAGGCAATTCTGGCTCGCTTCTTGGTCCCGCTCCTGTGCTTCCTCCTTGAATTTCTTTTAGAGTTTTTCCCCATCTATAAACCCGAATAAATACATGTTGAAGTTAGATCGGCCAAATGAAATAAATAAAATGAAAAATGAAGGAAAGTAGGGACCTTGGTACTAACCATAGGATAGTGAGCTCGACCTAAATCACGGCGTAGTGATCTAATTTCATCACATAACATTTCAACTTTTATACGTACTGCTTTCATCTCCCCCTTGAGGTCTTCGTCTTGTTTAGATGCATCATGAATGCTCATAGTTACAGCCTTCGATCTCAAATCAGCAAGTGTTTTTGGCTGGCTCATCATGAATGGATGGTTATAAATGACTACACCAAAGATGATAACAAATATGAGTATCACTAAAGGGTAGGGAAGGATAAGATGTCTCTCTCCAAATTTAATGGAAGGAGTTAAAAGTATCTGTTGATAAATATAATGTATTTTATTGATCATTCCGATATCCATATTGTTTATTTTAAAATAGTAATTATCCTTCATTATATCAGGTTTTGTGGTATATGCTGAAATGATTTATTAATAGGAAATCCTTATAAGTATGGAGTATGCAATCGCCTCATATATGTGGGAGTTCAAGATATGCTATTTAGATAATATATATGATAACAAGGTTAGTAACATATCAGAGTCAAAAAACATTGATAGAGTTATATGATAATTTCTAAGTAAGAATATTTGGTTTATCACACCATAGTATAGTCATATAAGCGGTTGTTATCATACTTCCTTGATAATGATATTTGTGTTATAGTCTCTGCGGAAGCACTCCACCAGAAACTAGGCAGTTGGTCCTTAATGGCATACATCATATCAGATGATCTAATGCATAGTATAGAAGGTAAATCTTGGCATGTATCCAGTAACTTATGTTCTTTAGATTTGACACAAATATTGTTCCAGTTCAATTTAAATTTGGGCATTGATGTAAACCTCTTGAAGCTCCCTTCCACTGTGTTTGGATTGCCTACACTAGACTTCTTTTCTACATACCAACTAGCATGATGTCCTGGTAAAGTCGATATCTGGCATATGATCTCACGTCTAGTTAGAAATGTCCCAAATATACTATAAAACTTTATCAAGAAACCGACAAGAAGTTGATTTTCACCCGCATGTTGAATATAGTTTTTGTTAACTGGTACCCATCCCAGTCTGCATGCTATCTTTGTGGTATGCCGGTGTATCTTGCTACATATATGCATATGTAATACCATCATTAATATTAGGCACAACAGTGGTATCCATGATAATATGCCATTAAGTGGGAAGTTAGACATTGATTTGACAACGTGTGATTCTGTTGTATTGGCAGTTATGTTTAATGCTGTAGGCAAGGCAAAACTCTGATGCTTTGTGATAGAATTAGGGAGGAGAGCCATAGCAGCTCCCGTCGCGAGAGTCCTATTTCCATGTGTATACATTTTCCATGTCAGCAGAGCCAACCAAAGTGTCACAATAATATTGAATAATGATGGAACAGGTATTATGATATCAGGGAGAGTCAGGTTGTGAAAGATGTCGAGGTAACTATTGATACTCTTATTATATATAGATTCATCTTTGATTAATTTTTGTTGTAACTGAGCCATGTCATTGGCATACAAGATATTATCATCTTGGATACGTTTGTTGAGATCAGTTATACTAGTTAATTGGGAGGAAAACAGTGTTCGAGGGCTCTGAGAGGGATATACAAACTTGGCTACTCGTGTGTTATGTAGTAAAGGGACTTCCAATGTTAAATTCTCGATTATACGGAGATTAACTGAATAGACTTGAGGATTCAAGACCATGTTTATCTCCTGAGAAGTCGTGCCTAATACACTAGCAGGGCTGTGAATCTTTTTTGGTCCTATTTGCAATGAGCAGTGTTCGGGCAACTGAACTAGCCCTAGTTGTGGTATACTGATACTACTCCGCCTGGATGGTAGACCATTTATTCCAATGCAGTTAAGGTCACCCATCATATTCTCTTGTGGGGTAGACACTAGCCAGGTCCTCTGGTCAGATGGTAAGAGTGACACTTCACTGGTTGCACGAGCTGAGATTTCTGATATTAAGCATAGCCTCTGATATGGGTAATTGTCAGAATGTATGGCCAGGTGACAATTTGGGTTCGATGTGGAAGTCCACACAAACTCAAGTTCGCAGACCTGAGACTTTGACGTTTTGCAGATGGTGTAGTCTAGCTGTCTGATACTAGTCCACTCTGAGGTTTTATAGTTTACTATAAGGATATCCTTATCTATGCTTAAATCATATGCAATTACTCCTTTCATGATAGGTAAGTGTCGAGGATCCCAGAATTTTAGATTTGAAGATACCAAAACAACTGGAATTTTGATCATTACTACCAAATGGTTTTTTGTATTATACATAGAGTTAATATACTGCTCAATAAAATCTGACTTATCAGTAGTCATAGGTAGTTCATATTGCGGTTCTAATGCTGAGTTGATTTGTATCCAGAGTTTATCTAAATAATCGTTTGAAATAAGAGAAGCTTGTATTCTATGGTGATTCAATAGTTCGCTCACATAACTATAATAATTCTTAAATTCGGAGATGGCACTTAGTAGGTGAGATAAGATATGAACATATGAGTGTAACGTGAGACTTGCCGTGTTGATAATTGATAACATTGATGACTCCTGATGTAATCCCTCCAAGTATGTTACAGAAGCTTCCAAATCGGTGGCCCAATTATGAATAGCTGAGGTTAATTTATCAATATCTGAGTAAACTGTCTGCGACAGATTGGTCATTGCTTGTACAAAATGTGTGCTCAAAGACACTGTTTGGTTGCGGAGCATATAGATTTCTTCAGTGTTCCTAGAGGTGATATTAGAAACATCATCTAATAAATCATGCATCTTTGACATCTGATCTTCTGTGGCCACCCCAAATAATTTACTCTGAAAATCACCTAAGAAATTTAGTAAACCTCGTCTTTTTCGTGTCAGCATATGTTGACATATCAAATGTTTATCACTACATTCTTGTTCAATTAAGTAGTTTTTGTTAACGCAAGTAATATATCTTATTCTATTCTGTACACGAATGTTACAGTTCACGTCTGATAAATTTTCCTCAAGGTTATCATTAATCCTCAGCTTAGAGAACAGTTTTCCATCATCCTGACGTTCTACATCTACGATTGCCAAGGGAGATGTCCTGCTTGTTTGCCGTTGTGTACTCATAGTTAAAGATGATCTTCCAGTGTCTTCACCTGTTGCAGGTGCGTGATTGAAGATGAAAGTGTGGCCAGTGCCTTCAACATTAATAACATTGTGACGACTAGGGTCACTTGTGCGTGCTACTTGCCTCTTTTCCCTAACACTCGTAGATGTTATCAATTCAGCGTCTTCGGCTATATCATTATTCTCTGGGACTAGACATCGGTCTTGTGGTAGAGACCCCCAGATAGATGTTGGCCCATCGTCTAAGGATTTGAATTGGTCTCTTACCGTCTGCCAATATTGCACAAAGATTTGATATGTTTGATTTAGAGTATTCAAGGGCCCCATAACTCTGTGTCTGCTTTCAGGGGTCAATTTTGTCAAATTTATGCTCCATGCCATATCCATGATATTATAGGTTGAATAGTTCATTTCTCGGGTGACCAATAAAACATTCGGTTGAAAAGAATCAGAGGGACATGGTAATTTGATAAGGAAATTGTGAAGCCAATAATGACTCCGCAAGTAGACCGGTGGTATGTTCACGGATAATAACCCTATATCACTTCGTAGAAGGGGACTTGCAGGTGTGAATTTTTCCCCATTTGTATGACAAATATACTGTATATCAAATGCGACGCATAGCAACAAGAGATAAGCAATAATCGACATTGCTCTAGTAAAGATGGGAAAAACTCTGTTTGATCGTGCTTGGTTTCTTGTTTCTTGTGTTTATTCCAAAGGTGGTCTTGTTCAGTGGTGTTACTTGATGACCGGACTTTGGATTTTTACTGAGTTTGGACCATGATTGCTGATGTTTCCTTTTTTGGCGTTCTTGATTAGCGTGTTAATATTTGGTGAGCTATTATTATTATTATTGGAAAAATTAAAATATTTTCTTATGAACTAATTTTGTTTGCGTTACAATGTTTGAGTACTTATATACTATACGCACGCATTTATTTATAATTCCGATGTCTTATTTCGGAGTTATCGATGTTTAAACATTGGTGCAGACGTTTTTAATTCTTTTAATTTTTGGCCTTATTACCAACGTCGGAGATTCGTCCAACGTCACACCTTCTTCTTAAAAGATGAAATTTTCACGCAGTTAAATTTTCGAAATTTAAGCTTTTAAATTTGGACAATGGGATTTTCAAATTTTTGCTCCACGGTGATTTTTCTAAGAACTGAGACGGTAGTAAGATAGCGGCGAATTTATAGAATTTTATCCGTTGTTTGCGAATAATTTAAAAATAATTCTGGGAGGTCTATTTTCGAAAATAGTCTCTTATTTCTAAACGGAGCGAGATATCGCAATTCTGAGTCGATTTTGCACTTTGTCACCAAAAGACCGAATCTCCCAATGCGTCTATATCCAAATCTGCTCATATTGAAAATATCCGTGTTGTTTTTGTTCCTGAACATTTTTCCTTGAGTAAAAATTTTTGTCAGAGTTACGGTTCTATGGGTTTGCTCTTGTGCTTTTTACGATTTTTGTACACATTATTTTAAAATGATTATATATATATATTCTTAATTCTATGTGTTTAAAATTATGATTAGTTTTTATTGATTATTATGATTTTTATTAATATTTGTTAATATATGGTCTTGAATATAATATTGGTTAATATGTGTTTTTCTTGTTTTATTATTTACCATTAGTTGTGTTTAAACCACGGGACGTGACACCTCCCCCGTCGGAAAGCAAATTTCCGAGGGAAATTTGTTCCAGGTTCTTGACTGCTTCTTCCAGTCTGGATGCCTCCGGTGGTTGAGTTTGCGTTTGGGTGTTGCTTTGGTTGATTATTGGAACTGCTGCTGTGTTGATGGTGTATCTCTTCCTATCAGCTGAACGTATAAGAAGATACGTTAGAGAGCCACACAGCGCTCCGCACAAATGGACTCCACATCCGTACGATGTATGCAGCTGATATCCATGTATTAAGGTGTTTATTATTAATTTAAATAATTTGAAAATAATAAAGATTGCCAATAATCCTGCACTGACTGAACCAAATTTTATGAACCCGTTCCATAGTTTTTCAGCCGTGTTTTCTGCGATCTTTTCCATTGTTTCTTCGTTTAGCATTCCCATCATTGAAATTGATCCAGCTGGTATATTTTTGCCGGTCATACCTCTTGCAACTGAATTTAGTACAGCTGATTTTTCTGCTGGGAAAACATGATGTGGTCCCTGAGGTTTTCTAGATCGTTTGATGTATAAATTCCTCCAGTGGCTAAATTAGATGGGTTAATATATTGCCATGTTGGTTCTTTCAGTGGTTGTAGTTTTTGAGGGGCAATTACTTCAATGGGTCTTGGTGAAAGTCTATGCCATTTTTGATCGATTTCGTACATTACCGGTAGTATTACACTGCAATCCCTATGAGTTCCATGGGTAGTGATAATATGGGTTATGGGTGTTAAGAACAATGATCTGTTCTGATGTACGATCGTTAATTCGTTGAAACATTCCGTGGTGTGTCTGATTTTTACGGTTACCGGTATGCATTTGATTATATGGATCACTTCACCTGCTATTAGAGCCATATGACCCGGTTGTTTGGTTATTACCTGAGCAAAATGATCAGGCTTCAGTGTTGCTAGAGTTAGTGCATTGGCTAATATTTGTTTTTCCAAATTACACTTTTGAGCAAGCATGTTCTTGTATAGACTATTCATTTGCGTTTTTATGTGTCTTTCTATATAGATAAATTTAGAATTCATGTAGGTGAATATGTCTAAATTTTCTACACGTATCGTTCGTGTTCCCGCAAAGGTTTTTCCTTTAATGGTTTCCAAAATAAATAGTTTGGGATGTTCTGTTTGGAATAAGGTGTATCCACAAATGGATGTTTCACCCATTTTAGATAGTGCAAAAGTTACGTCTGCTGTAGTCAAGGCAAATACTGAGGGTAGATCTTCCAAGTTATCATTGTCAGTGATTTTTGATGCCAGGCCTTCATAGAGGATGTCGTATTGTTCGAACTTACATGATGATTTTGGGAATGGCTTCCAGAACGTATATCCGTCGTCGTTGTCTAAGCATGTTCCTCCTTGAAAGCTGCAAACTGTTCCTGACTTTAGCATGATTCTGTTGTCCTCTAATTGCACGGGTACTGATGATGTTCGTAGGGTGATTTTTGCGATTGCTTGTACCACCACATTGTCCCATGATCCGTATGGGTCCGCAAACGCAGCTCCCTCGCATTTTCCGTTTATGTTTAACTTTCCTGCAAGGGTGAAGGTTCTGCTTTCGGTTGAGTTGATTTTCAAGTCACTCAAGTATATGTTCTTTCCCATATACATAGTACCGTACAGGTGTAACTTTTTGCATTGTTCCTCTGTTATTGGCTCGATGTATTCGTGTATTCCGTTTTGTACTGCCGAGATATGAGAATGCATTCCACAATAATGGATCATTCTAGTCATTTCGACTTTACATTGTATAGTATCGACATAATTGAAATCAGACAGCTGTAGTAATTGGATATACACTTCTTCTGTTTTTGTGGTTATATGGTCGATGTCGCAGTCACTTATTTCCTTGAGCGAAAATGTGGTTATGTTTAAGTTGCGGCTATTACAATCATATCCAATAAGAGCTCGTGAGACGTGTGGAAACGCCAGGATAACCAAGAGGGTTATCATTTTCCTGTTCTGTAAATAGATATTTTATTGATTTTTAAGTATAAAATTGAGTAGAACAATTGTTACAGTTGACAATATTTGTGTAGGTTAATATAGTACGTCTACATTGAGTGCAAACGGTCGTAGGTAGTATGTTACTAAAATAGTGGAAATAAAAGTTTGCTATTATGTGAATAGTTGATGAATTTTTACAGGCGATACAGTATTCCGCTCTGTTTTCATCGAAGTACATATTGCCTTTTATGCAGAAGTAGCCTTCCATTTGGTCCAAGAATTGTAGTGTTCTGTCGACTGAAGTCTGCATTGTTTGTCCTTTTGGGCACATGTTCACGATGCGTTATAGTTCACTTTTTAGAGTAGCACGTCGATCACATCATCCATTCCTATTCTACACCATTGTTCTTCAGTTATAAGAAAATGTACTTCTATGCATTGTCTACATTCTGAAGCACGTTTCACTCTCACTAGTGCTGTTTGGCATCCCGCACAGCCCTGTAGCAATTGTAGTGTTGTGTTGGAGGTGAAGACATGAGTCCACGGTTCCAGTAGAAAGAAATCCTTCATGAATTGAGGCAGTTCTTCGTAGCAGTATGCGCATATGAATCTACCGGGAATAGTGAATCCAAACGTTTTGAATATTCCGCTGGTAGCAATCTGAACACAATAATGCGTCGTTAATCGTGGGTATTGATCCGGGTATTGATCCGGGAATACTCCATCAATGGGTCCTTGTTGTTGACTTATTTCCGTAACGTTGTAGCTACGAAATGGATTGGGGACTCCCATATTTTTAATCTAGTTTAACAGAGACATTTTCTATGCCTCCGTAGTTTATTCCTTGTTTGTCTTCATGCGATAATTCCATATATTGGCAGACGCATTCTGAGCATAGCCATGCCCTTCTTGGTAGAGCAATACGAATATTACAGAGTTCGCAATGGGTTGACAGTATTGCTCGTTCTTGCTCGCAGATTTGGTGTTTGTTTCCTTCTACGTAGTAGAATTTTTCTCCCTGATCCAACTCATCGTAGCAATATCTGCAAAGGCGGGCACCCCACGTGGTGTAAAAAGGTTTGTTCGGCACGCTTCTTATGCAATACAATTGTAAGAGGTATTCATATGTAGTAGGTGTTTTCATAGGCAAAACACCATGTATTTGTCGTTGGAAGGTATAATTAATCACAGCGTTGGGTTGACTGAGTGGTATATTCATTATTTATTATATTACCACCTGGTTATTACACCTATCGCATTTCCTCTAGAAATTCTACTCCACTGCTGCGGAGTCATCTCGAAGTACTGTTCGATGCACTCCGTGCATCGATCGGCTGAGCGGAGGCGGCACAACTGTGCTAGACACGTCCGGCACCTACTCTTCTGGAGGGCAGTCGTGTAGACGCTGATGGTGTGCCAACCTCCTATATGGTGGTTGTTCTGCTCGGCGATGGGCAGGTTCTGATAACAGGTCGCGCAGAGCCGATGGTCTGTGGCCACGAAGATCGGGGTGTTGTTTAGGACTGTTAGGCAGTAGAGATGCATCAACCGGTCATATGTCTCTGGATAATCCCGGGGCAGCACTCCATCAATTGGCCCGTAGAACTCCCTGTCGTCCTCGTCTTCGTATTCTTCAACGACGGCGCGACCATGATACACCGGCATTCTTTGCTGCAATGTTTCACAGCGTTATTCTTCCGTGATTATTGTTCTTTTTGCAGTCCATTTCGTCATGTTGTCATCAGCGTACGTATCGTTCGTTGTAGTTATTTACATGTCTTTGTACATTTCATAACTTAGATCTACGGTGTGCTAGTTTTAATTTATTTAAGTGTACTGTACGAATACTACCTTTAACTAGAATTTTTACGTTTTGGTTTGTCAAAATTTCCATTACACGGTGTGGACCAGTGTATTGATCACTGAATTTACCTTTACATGGTTCTTTTAAAAGATAAACGAGGTCTCCTTCCTTAAAGTTTTGTGGGTTTATTTTTCGATCGTAATATTGTTTAGATTTTGCTTTAGCAGTATTTAAATTTTTTACTGCTGACAGTTGTAACTCGTTTATCGTTGTATGTAATTCGCGTAGGTAGTCTTCGTAAGTTGGCTCTAGGTTTTCAGTTATTGGATTTTTACTAGTAGGCTCACGAGCCATTCTTCCGTATACCAATTCGTGCGGTGAAAACCTAGTTCCTTCATGCATGGAAGTGTTATATGAAAACATAGCTAAATCTATCCAATCGTCCCAATTAGACGCGTTAGTAACGTACTGTTTTAAATATTCTATCAATACGTGATGAGATCTTTCGATCGATCCATTACTTTGCGGATGATAGGCGGTAGTTGTATAATGTTTTATTTTAAATTTCTTAGCTACTTGCTTCATTAATTTCGAGGTGAAGTTAGTTCCTAAATCCGTTAGGATGGCTTTAGGAGCTCCGAATCGGCAAATAAAATTTTTTATGAACGCGTCCGCGATATCTGCAGTAGTGGTTTGATTTAAAGGTACGGCTACGGAATATTTAGTTAACAGATCTTGCATAGTTAATATATACTTATTTCCTCGCTTCGTATCCGGTAAGGGACCTACTACGTCTAGACTAACTTTGTCGAATGCCTTTCCCGGAGTGTCCGTTAGTACCATTGGTTGTTTGGTTTTGATTCGGGTAAGCTTTTTTAGTTGGCATTCGCTGCATGTACGAATGTAGTCTTGGATGTCCTTTTTCATGCCATCCCAGTAATATGTTTTCCTTATTCTGTAAAATGTTTTAGTTACGCCTTTGTGTCCTCCAACTGCTGATATATGTTTTTCTTCAATGATGCCCAATCTCTCGGCTTCAGGTGGTATGGTTGTCCATCCGGTGCATATAGTTATACTGACGTGCGTTTCTCCGAATACTTCCTTCAACTTATTAATTGTGTACTTCCAAGGCACATCTTCAATATAATCCGTTTTACTCATGGAGAATGATGTCAGATTCATTTCGGTTACTACATCCAATAATGATGCAAAACATCTTACAATATTTTCTGGTTCAATTGGAACGTGTTTTTCTTTGACGGGGAGGGCTATAGTGTAGTAGTTATTAATAGGTTGTAGTCTGGCCCTTTCGAATGTCAAGTCGATGTACGTTCCTAATTGATTAGCTTCTTTTAATTCCTGTGCACCCTTGTCGACAGGATCGCCGTCCATATCCACAAATATCACCTTATGAGTTTTCATCATATTCAGAGGTTCTCGAATTTCCTTAATTTGTATATTCGATGGTTGTCTTGATTGAATTTCAAAATCCAGGGTTACAGGAGTTTCCAGTGGTATGTTGCCTTGGGTAGGCGTTAATTCCATGTCGCTATATGGTAGATTTCCAACGTTCTCGTGAAAATCGTCGTTACCTGGATCATTGCCGAAAGAGGTGGATGGATCTTCGGTTTCTGGTAGATTTAGATCGTTGGTTCCCCTTCTTCGTATGGCGTCGGATATTGGTGAATCGTCTGATGATGAAGCGGATGATTTCTTTCGTTTTCTATTGTGTGACTCCCCTTTTGACGGTTGCATAGAGGTGGATGGGCTTTCTTCCTCTGGTACTTCTAGATCGTCATATTTTCCTTTCTTCCGTACTGCGTCAAATAAAGCTGAATCCGATGAGGACGAAGATGTGGATATTTTCCTTTTCTTATTGCTCGATTCCTCTTCCAAAGGTCTTATGGGTAAGCAAATCTCTGGGGGATTTCGAGACAAGGCGTCGGCGTTAGCGTTAGCTCTACCTTGTTTGTATTGAATTTTGTATTCGTATTCTGACAGCTTCAATTTCCACTTCCATAGTCTAGATGTTGGATCCTTGATAGAGTGCAACCATACTAACGGTTTATGATCCGTAATTATATTGAAGGTGCGACCGTATAAGTATGGTCGAAAGTAGGTCACACAATATACAATTGCCAAGCATTCCTTTTCTATGGTGGAGTATTTTTGTTCTGCTGCATTTAGCAGACGAGACGCGTATGCCACAGGAAGGTCTTTTCCAATTATTCCTTGACTGAGAACTCCTCCAATGGCGTATCCAGATGCGTCGGTAGTGAGATTGAAGGTTTTCGTAAAATCAGGAAATTGGAGTATTGGTTCCGTTATTAAGGCTTCTTTTAGAATACAGAACGATTTCTCCTGTGTTTCTCCCCATTTGAATTTCATATCCTTTTTCAGCAGGTCTGAAAGTGGTTTCGCAGTTGCTGAAAAGTTGGAAATGAATCTTCTGTAATATCCTGCCAATCCAAGGAATTGTTTGATGTTCTTTGGATTTTTTGGTTTAGGGAAGTTCTGTACTGCAGTGATCTTTTTAGGGTCAGGCTTCAGACCGTCTTCGCCAATGATGTGTCCCAAGTACGCAACTTCATGGCGTAGGAACTCGCATTTGTCCGGTTGAAGCTTTAGATTTGCGTTACGTAGACGTTCCATTAGTTTGTTGAATTTAATCTCGTGTTCTCGTAAAGAACGCGAGTATAATACTATGTCGTCTAGGTATACAAATAATTCTGATCCTTGAAGTCCTGCTAGAACGCTGTTCATTAATCGTTGAAATGTTGCTGGAGCATTCTTTAGACCAAAAGGCATTCTTTTGAATTGAAAATGACCATACGGGGTAGAAAAAGCAGTTTTGTGCGCGTCCTCTGGCACCATCTTAATTTGATGAAATCCAGATGCCAGGTCGAAAGTGGAAAAATATTTAGCACTTCCTAGTTGGTCTAGAATTTCTGTTATATTAGGTAGAGGGTATGCGTCTCCTATGGTTTTTTCGTTCAAATTTCGATAGTCGATTACTAAACGCCATCGTTTATTTCCTTGAGAATCGGGTTTTTTAGGCACGATCCATATAGGTGAGTTGTATGGTGATGTAGATGCTTCGACAACATTGGTTTCCAATAATTCCTTCACTTGTTTGTTAATCTCTTCTTTATGGATCGGAGGGAAACGATATTGTCTTGTATTTATCGGCACATCGTCTGTAGTATGAATTTTATGACGTAGTACATCGGTGCCTTCGAGGGTTTCTCCAGGAATATGGAATCTATCCTCATTTTGTTTTATCAAACTTAAAACATTTTCTCTTTCTTCCTCATTGAGATGATCCAGTCGTAGCAGCTCCAATACTTCTTCTAGTCGATTGTGTCCGTTTACTGCTGTCACTTGACAAACATTTATATGTTGGGTGGTAACTTCTTCAAATGGTTCCAGTTTTATAATGGGTACGTCGAGAAGGTAATCCTGTAGAGTTGCATTAGTTACTCTGATGTGAGCACGCCCTTTATGATTAGTGACCACTGTTTCGCCGAGAAAAATACCCTTTTCTTCTGGTATTCGAGGTATATAACCCTGATGTACCTCTGGATTGATTATATTTACTGTGAGGGGAATAGAGGTTCGTTTAGGAACAGTTATTAATTGAGTTTCGAAAAATGGTATGTATGTAGATCCCCATTTCACATGTTTGTCGGAATAGTCGATGCTGGCTCGATGGTTTTGGAAAAAGTCGGATCCTAAGATTCCTCCTTGATCTATAGAGGTT
This sequence comes from Sphecodes monilicornis, assembly GCA_913789915.3. Taxonomy (NCBI): domain Eukaryota; kingdom Metazoa; phylum Arthropoda; class Insecta; order Hymenoptera; family Halictidae; genus Sphecodes; species Sphecodes monilicornis. The sequence continues at coordinate 124,923 of CAJYYI030000215.1, forward strand.
TGATTACCAACGACATGAAATAAAACTTGATGGCCTGCTATCCTGATGTATGCCGTCCCTCGGGTGGCCAGGACTTCAGCCGAGATTCCTCGAAGGAAGAGAGTGTCGTTAGTGTCGATTGTAGTAGATATTGAGACCATGCATTCCTTGATGAGGTTGACTTCCGAACCAGAGTCAACCAAAAGTGTTACTATTCCGTCAAGATCGGGAGAAGTGATTAGTATAGTGGGCGTATATTTTGTAGAGTTTAGGCGAATATTGATGACTCTCCTAGATTGATTTCTTCCTCTTCCGTTTCCTCCTTGTTTGTCGTTGTCTCTCGTGGAAAGTCTGGTCGTTGAGGTTGGTCCTGTTTGGACGGTGTGGACTTTGCTGTTCCGACTGAGCTTGTTTTGGAGGTGGTTGGTACGATTTTCATCACTGATCGACGCTCTGTGGGGTTGGCTCCCCTGGGTGCGTCGTTGTTTCCCGGGGAGGGTCCCCCGTTTCCCGACTTCTGTTGAGAATAAGGCACTATTTCTCCTGATTCGACCTTTGCCTTGAATTTGTAACAATCCTTGATTATATGTCCCAGCTTCTTACAATAGGTACAGGTAACTGGTGGATTACCTGTTCCCGGTTGATTGTTGGGTCTTGAACCATTATTATAATTTCTATTATAATTGTTGGTATTATTAGCTGGATTAGAATTATTTTGCCAACGAGGTCTATTACGATTGTCCTGTGCTGCAGGTGGCTGATATCGATTCTGTGGAGGTCGATTTTGGCTTTGTTGATATTGATTTTGTGGAGGTGGGTACCGATTTGATGATTGGGAGAAGTTCCTTCGATCTCTGTTGTTTGGGGCGAATTGCTTGATTCGTTCCTCTTCTAATTGAATCTGCTTACTTATTTTAATTGCGTTAGCATAGCAATCATCTAAATTACGATAGCCTTCTAGTTGTAATCGAATTTTAACATCTGATGGTAATCCGTTTATAAAAGCTTCGGCCACTTCGGAATTTATGATATCTAATAATGGTTTTATATCATCCGGATATAGATTACGCTCACCATCTATTATGGCTAGTCGTAGATCTTTTACACGGCTAATATAATCGAGGATGCCTTCGTTAGGTTTCTTAAAAATATTACCTAATTCGCCCTTATATTGATTAACCGATTTTTGAGGACCGAACATGAGTTTTAATTTATTTCCGAAATCTTCTACTGTATTCATATTTGAGTCTTCGATGGCCATAAATGCGTGTCCTCTAAGTTTATTTGTTAGTAATTTAACTAACCATTGTTCTTGGGTAGGAGAGAGCATGGCTTTGGCTCTTTCACATGCTCTTAAAAATTGAAATATAGAGGGTCTATAGCCATCGAACACCGGTACCGTTTCTAACGCGTCTTTAATACGAATAGGATTTTCATTGGATGAATGAACTTTTACAATCTCGGGTTTCTTTTCCGCAAGTACGTTTTTCTTAGTAATAGCGTGTAGTTCATTTTGAATGACTAGTAATTGATCGTTTAAATCTCTAAATTTTGCACCAAGCCCAGCTATGAAATCATTGCTTTTTTGGGATTTTTCTATTTCCTCTAAAGCCTTTCGTAATAATTGTCCATCAATAGGACCTTCGTCTTGAACTATATTTACTTCTGGATCTGACATTCTGAATTTGTTTTTATTACTACTATATTGACTCTCAACTTTTGCGCTTCGTATCCCACCGCGCTGCCACCAAATTATTAACTGCTGTAACAGCTACTATTATGTTACGTACCGTATTTTATATGAGATGTTGAGTACAGCACAATAGCAGGAGTTACCGCTGGAGAGAGATGTTGTGAGTTTACGAATATAAGGTAATTAAAATGATTCTTTATTAATATTATTATTATACTGATCTTATAATGTTAAATGCCGTTTGATTATTTCAGGTGGTGCTGAACGGATCAGAAGGATCCACCACTCAATAATCGTGACCGGGATAAAATTTTAGGTAAATTGTATTAAGATATTTTATTGTATTTTATAAAAATAAAGAAAAGTAAAAGAAATAATGAATGACTTCGTAAATATGATTTGTATGGGGATCCAAGCGCAATTTGAACCTATCTGCATACACCGACTACGGTTCGGGAAGTTGAGATTCAAAAATGAGAATAATTGTCACACGTTTGTATATGTTTAAATATCACAATCAATTTATTATATATATGTATGTTTGTTTATTACAAAAAAAAAGGATAAAAGGGAAAATATATATATATATATATATATATATATATATATATATATATATGTGTGTGGGTGTTAATTTAATAGATCTTCGTCGAACTCGGATGGGTCCCACTGATTTTGCGGAGAATGCTCCCCGATGTTTTCTCTCAGAGAGGGATCCCAAGTTTCCCTCTCTGCTGAATCGACAGGATCGAAGTTGGGCTCTCCTTCAAAATGGTCAGGGGTGAGCAGGGCCTCTTCGGCCTCTTGCCTAGCGAGACTATATATTTTTTGAATAAAGGCAATTCTGGCTCGCTTCTTGGTCCCGCTCCTGTGCTTCCTCCTTGAATTTCTTTTAGAGTTTTTCCCCATCTATAAACCCGAATAAATACATGTTGAAGTTAGATCGGCCAAATGAAATAAATAAAATGAAAAATGAAGGAAAGTAGGGACCTTGGTACTAACCATAGGATAGTGAGCTCGACCTAAATCACGGCGTAGTGATCTAATTTCATCACATAACATTTCAACTTTTATACGTACTGCTTTCATCTCCCCCTTGAGGTCTTCGTCTTGTTTAGATGCATCATGAATGCTCATAGTTACAGCCTTCGATCTCAAATCAGCAAGTGTTTTTGGCTGGCTCATCATGAATGGATGGTTATAAATGACTACACCAAAGATGATAACAAATATGAGTATCACTAAAGGGTAGGGAAGGATAAGATGTCTCTCTCCAAATTTAATGGAAGGAGTTAAAAGTATCTGTTGATAAATATAATGTATTTTATTGATCATTCCGATATCCATATTGTTTATTTTAAAATAGTAATTATCCTTCATTATATCAGGTTTTGTGGTATATGCTGAAATGATTTATTAATAGGAAATCCTTATAAGTATGGAGTATGCAATCGCCTCATATATGTGGGAGTTCAAGATATGCTATTTAGATAATATATATGATAACAAGGTTAGTAACATATCAGAGTCAAAAAACATTGATAGAGTTATATGATAATTTCTAAGTAAGAATATTTGGTTTATCACACCATAGTATAGTCATATAAGCGGTTGTTATCATACTTCCTTGATAATGATATTTGTGTTATAGTCTCTGCGGAAGCACTCCACCAGAAACTAGGCAGTTGGTCCTTAATGGCATACATCATATCAGATGATCTAATGCATAGTATAGAAGGTAAATCTTGGCATGTATCCAGTAACTTATGTTCTTTAGATTTGACACAAATATTGTTCCAGTTCAATTTAAATTTGGGCATTGATGTAAACCTCTTGAAGCTCCCTTCCACTGTGTTTGGATTGCCTACACTAGACTTCTTTTCTACATACCAACTAGCATGATGTCCTGGTAAAGTCGATATCTGGCATATGATCTCACGTCTAGTTAGAAATGTCCCAAATATACTATAAAACTTTATCAAGAAACCGACAAGAAGTTGATTTTCACCCGCATGTTGAATATAGTTTTTGTTAACTGGTACCCATCCCAGTCTGCATGCTATCTTTGTGGTATGCCGGTGTATCTTGCTACATATATGCATATGTAATACCATCATTAATATTAGGCACAACAGTGGTATCCATGATAATATGCCATTAAGTGGGAAGTTAGACATTGATTTGACAACGTGTGATTCTGTTGTATTGGCAGTTATGTTTAATGCTGTAGGCAAGGCAAAACTCTGATGCTTTGTGATAGAATTAGGGAGGAGAGCCATAGCAGCTCCCGTCGCGAGAGTCCTATTTCCATGTGTATACATTTTCCATGTCAGCAGAGCCAACCAAAGTGTCACAATAATATTGAATAATGATGGAACAGGTATTATGATATCAGGGAGAGTCAGGTTGTGAAAGATGTCGAGGTAACTATTGATACTCTTATTATATATAGATTCATCTTTGATTAATTTTTGTTGTAACTGAGCCATGTCATTGGCATACAAGATATTATCATCTTGGATACGTTTGTTGAGATCAGTTATACTAGTTAATTGGGAGGAAAACAGTGTTCGAGGGCTCTGAGAGGGATATACAAACTTGGCTACTCGTGTGTTATGTAGTAAAGGGACTTCCAATGTTAAATTCTCGATTATACGGAGATTAACTGAATAGACTTGAGGATTCAAGACCATGTTTATCTCCTGAGAAGTCGTGCCTAATACACTAGCAGGGCTGTGAATCTTTTTTGGTCCTATTTGCAATGAGATATAGATTGCCTGGATGGTAGACCATTTATTCCAATGCAGTTAAGGTCACCCATCATATTCTCTTGTGGGGTAGACACTAGCCAGGTCCTCTGGTCAGATGGTAAGAGTGACACTTCACTGGTTGCACGAGCTGAGATTTCTGATATTAAGCATAGCCTCTGATATGGGTAATTGTCAGAATGTATGGCCAGGTGACAATTTGGGTTCGATGTGGAAGTCCACACAAACTCAAGTTCGCAGACCTGAGACTTTGACGTTTTGCAGATGGTGTAGTCTAGCTGTCTGATACTAGTCCACTCTGAGGTTTTATAGTTTACTATAAGGATATCCTTATCTATGCTTAAATCATATGCAATTACTCCTTTCATGATAGGTAAGTGTCGAGGATCCCAGAATTTTAGATTTGAAGATACCAAAACAACTGGAATTTTGATCATTACTACCAAATGGTTTTTTGTATTATACATAGAGTTAATATACTGCTCAATAAAATCTGACTTATCAGTAGTCATAGGTAGTTCATATTGCGGTTCTAATGCTGAGTTGATTTGTATCCAGAGTTTATCTAAATAATCGTTTGAAATAAGAGAAGCTTGTATTCTATGGTGATTCAATAGTTCGCTCACATAACTATAATAATTCTTAAATTCGGAGATGGCACTTAGTAGGTGAGATAAGATATGAACATATGAGTGTAACGTGAGACTTGCCGTGTTGATAATTGATAACATTGATGACTCCTGATGTAATCCCTCCAAGTATGTTACAGAAGCTTCCAAATCGGTGGCCCAATTATGAATAGCTGAGGTTAATTTATCAATATCTGAGTAAACTGTCTGCGACAGATTGGTCATTGCTTGTACAAAATGTGTGCTCAAAGACACTGTTTGGTTGCGGAGCATATAGATTTCTTCAGTGTTCCTAGAGGTGATATTAGAAACATCATCTAATAAATCATGCATCTTTGACATCTGATCTTCTGTGGCCACCCCAAATAATTTACTCTGAAAATCACCTAAGAAATTTAGTAAACCTCGTCTTTTTCGTGTCAGCATATGTTGACATATCAAATGTTTATCACTACATTCTTGTTCAATTAAGTAGTTTTTGTTAACGCAAGTAATATATCTTATTCTATTCTGTACAGGAATGTTACAGTTCACGTCTGATAAATTTTCCTCAAGGTTATCATTAATCCTCAGCTTAGAGAACAGTTTTCCATCATCCTGACGTTCTACATCTACGATTGCCAAGGGAGATGTCCTGCTTGTTTGCCGTTGTGTACTCATAGTTAAAGATGATCTTCCAGTGTCTTCACCTGTTGCAGGTGCGTGATTGAAGATGAAAGTGTGGCCAGTGCCTTCAACATTAATAACATTGTGACGACTAGGGTCACTTGTGCGTGCTACTTGCCTCTTTTCCCTAACACTCGTAGATGTTATCAATTCAGCGTCTTCGGCTATATCATTATTCTCTGGGACTAGACATCGGTCTTGTGGTAGAGACCCCCAGATAGATGTTGGCCCATCGTCTAAGGATTTGAATTGGTCTCTTACCGTCTGCCAATATTGCACAAAGATTTGATATGTTTGATTTAGAGTATTCAAGGGCCCCATAACTCTGTGTCTGCTTTCAGGGGTCAATTTTGTCAAATTTATGCTCCATGCCATATCCATGATATTATAGGTTGAATAGTTCATTTCTCGGGTGACCAATAAAACATTCGGTTGAAAAGAATCAGAGGGACATGGTAATTTGATAAGGAAATTGTGAAGCCAATAATGACTCCGCAAGTAGACCGGTGGTATGTTCACGGATAATAACCCTATATCACTTCGTAGAAGGGGACTTGCAGGTGTGAATTTTTCCCCATTTGTATGACAAATATACTGTATATCAAATGCGACGCATAGCAACAAGAGATAAGCAATAATCGACATTGCTCTAGTAAAGATGGGAAAAACTCTGTTTGATCGTGCTTGGTTTCTTGTTTCTTGTGTTTATTCCAAAGGTGGTCTTGTTCAGTGGTGTTACTTGATGACCGGACTTTGGATTTTTACTGAGTTTGGACCATGATTGCTGATGTTTCCTTTTTTGGCGTTCTTGATTAGCGTGTTAATATTTGGTGAGCTATTATTATTATTATTGGAAAAATTAAAATATTTTCTTATGAACTAATTTTGTTTGCGTTACAATGTTTGAGTACTTATATACTATACGCACGCATTTATTTATAATTCCGATGTCTTATTTCGGAGTTATCGATGTTTAAACATTGGTGCAGACGTTTTTAATTCTTTTAATTTTTGGCCTTATTACCAACGTCGGAGATTCGTCCAACGTCACATCTTCTTCTTAAAAGATGAAATTTTCACGCAGTTAAATTTTCGAAATTTAAGCTTTTAAATTTGGACAATGGGATTTTCAAATTTTTGCTCCACGGTGATTTTTCTAAGAACTGAGACGGTAGTAAGATAGCGGCGAATTTATAGAATTTTATCCGTTGTTTGCGAATAATTTAAAAATAATTCTGGGAGGTCTATTTTCGAAAATAGTCTCTTATTTCTAAACGGAGCGAGATATCGCAATTCTGAGTCGATTTTGCACTTTGTCACCAAAAGACCGAATCTCCCAATGCGTCTATATCCAAATCTGCTCATATTGAAAATATCCGTGTTGTTTTTGTTCCTGAACATTTTTCCTTGAGTAAAAATTTTTGTCAGAGTTACGGTTCTATGGGTTTGCTCTTGTGCTTTTTACGATTTTTGTACACATTATTTTAAAATGATTATATATATATTCTTAATTCTATGTGTTTAAAATTATGATTAGTTTTTATTGATTATTATGATTTTTATTAATATTTGTTAATATATGGTCTTGAATATAATATTGGTTAATATGTGTTTTTCTTGTTTTATTATTTACCATTAGTTGTGTTTAAACCACGGGACGTGACAACTGAAATGTATTGAAATGTACAAGAATATACTGAAATGTACTGAAATGTACAAGAATATACTGACATGTACTGAAATGTACAAGAATATACTGAAATGTACAAGATTACACTGAAATGTACTGAAATGTACAAGAATATACTGAAATGTACAAGATTACACTGAAATGTACTGAAATGTACAAGAATATACTGAAATGTACAGAAATGTACAAGAATATACTGAAATGTACTGAAATGTACAAGAATATACTCAAATGTACTGAAATGTACAAGAATATACTGAAATGTACTGAAATGTACAAGAATATACTGAAATGTACTGAAATGTACAAGAATATACTGACATGTACTGAAATGTACAAGAATATACTGAAATGTACAAGATTACACTGAAATGTACTGAAATGTACAAGAATATACTGAAATGTACAAGATTACACTGAAATGTACTGAAATGTACAAGAATATACTGAAATGTACTGAAATGAACATGAATATACTGAAATGTACTGAAATGTATTGAAATGTACAAGAATATACTGAAATGTACTGAAATGTACAAGAATATACTGAAATGTACTGAAATGAACATGAATATACTGAAATGTACTGAAATGTATTGAAATGAACATGAATATACTGAAATGTACTGAAATGTACAAGAATATACAGAAATGTACTGAAATGTACAAGAATATACTGAAATGTACTGAAATGTACAAGAATATACTGAAATGTACAAGATTACACTGAAATGTACTGAAATGTACAAGAATATACAGAAATGTACAAGAATATACTCAAATGTACTGAAATGTACAAGAATATACTGAAATGTACTGAAATGTACAAGATTACACTGAAATGTACTGAAATGTACAAGAATATACTGAAATGTACAAGAATATACTGAAATGTACAAGAATATACTGAAATGTACTGAAATGTAGAAGAATATACTGAAATGTACTGAAATGTACAAGAATATACTGAAATGTACTGAAATGTAGAAGAATATACTGAAATGTACTGAAATGTACAAGAATATACTGAAATGTACTGAAATGTACAAGAATATACTGAAATGTACTGAAATGTAGAAGAATATACTGACATGTACTGAAATGTACAAGAATATACTGAAATGTACAAGATTACACTGAAATGTACTGAAATGTACAAGAATATACTGAAATGTACAAGATTACACTGAAATGTACTGAAATGTACAAGAATATACTGAAATGTACTGAAATGAACATGAATATACTGAAATGTACTGAAATGTATTGAAATGTACAAGAGTATACTGAAATGTACTGAAATGTACTGAAATGAACATGAATATACTGAAATGTACTGAAATGTATTGAAATGAACATGAATATACTGAAATGTACTGAAATGTACAAGAATATACAGAAATGTACTGAAATGTACAAGAATATACTGAAATGTACTGAAATGTACAAGAATATACTGAAATGTACAAGATTACACTGAAATGTACTGAAATGTACAAGAATATACAGAAATGTACAAGAATATACTCAAATGTACTGAAATGTACAAGAATATACTGAAATGTACTGAAATGTACAAGATTACACTGAAATGTACTGAAATGTACAAGAATATACTGAAATGTACAAGAATATACTGAAATGTACTGAAATGTAGAAGAATATACTGAAATGTACTGAAATGTACAAGAATATACTGAAATGTACTGAAATGTAGAAGAATATACTGAAATGTACTGAAATGTACAAGAATATACTGAAATGTACTGAAATGTACAAGAATATACTGAAATGTACTGAAATGTAGAAGAATATACTGAAATGTACAGAAATGTACAAGAATATACTGAAATGTACTGAAATGTACAAGAATATACTGAAATGTACTGAAATGTACAAGAATATACTGACATGTACTGAAATGTGCAAGAATATACTGAAATGTACAAGATTATACTGAAATGTACTGAAATGTACAAAAATATACTGAAATGTACAAGATTACACTGAAATGTACTGAAATGTACAAGAATATACTGAAATGTACAAGAATATAATGAAATGTACCAGAATATACTGAAATGTACTGAAATGTACAAGAATATACTGAAATGTACAAGATTACACTGAAATGTACTGAAATGTAGAAGAAAATACTGAAATGTACAAAATTATACTGAAATGTACTGAAATGTACAAGAATATACTGAAATGTACTGAAATGTACAAGAATATACTGAAATGTACAAGATTATACTGAAATGTACTGAAATGTACAAGAATATACTGAAATGTACAAGATTACACTGAAATGTACTGAAATGTACAAGAATATACTGAAATGTACTGAAATGAACATGAATATACTGAAATGTACTGAAATGTATTGAAATGTACAAGAATATACTGAAATGTACTGAAATGTACAAGAATATACTGAAATGTACTGAAATGAACATGAATATACTGAAATGTACTGAAATGTATTGAAATGAACATGAATATACTGAAATGTACTGAAATGTACAAGAATATACTGAAATGTACTGAAATGTACAAGAATATACTGAAATGTACTGAAATGTACAAGAATATACTGAAATGTACAAGATTACACTGAAATGTACTGAAATGTACAAGAATATACAGAAATGTACAAGAATATACTCAAATGTACTGAAATGTACAAGAATATACTGAAATGTACTGAAATGTACAAGAATATACTGAAATGTACTGAAATGTACAAGAATATACTGACATGTACTGAAATGTACAAGAATATACTGAAATGTACAAGATTACACTGAAATGTACTGAAATGTACAAGAATATACTGAAATGTACAAGAATATACTGAAATGTACCAGAATATACTGAAATGTACTGAAATGTACAAGAATATACTGAAATGTACAAGATTACACTGAAATGTACTGAAATGTACAAGAATATACTGAAATGTACAAAATTATACTGAAATGTAGTGAAATGTACAAGAATATACTGAAATGTACTGAAATGTACAAGAATATACTGAAATGTACAAGATTATACTGAAATGTACTGAAATGTACAAGAATATACTGAAATGTACAAGATTACACTGAAATGTACTGAAATGTACAAGAATATACTGAAATGTACTGAAATGAACATGAATATACTGAAATGTACTGAAATGTATTGAAATGTACAAGATTATACTGAAATGTACTGAAATGTACAAGAATATACTGAAATGTACAAAATTACACTGAAATGTACTGAAATGTACAAGAATATACTGAAATGTACTGAAACGTACAAGAATATACTGAAATGTACTGAAATGTAGAAGAATATACTGAAATGTACTGAAATGTACAAGAATATACTGAAATTTACTGAAATGTACAAGAATATACTGAAATGTACTGAAATGTAGAAGAATATACTGAAATGTACTGAAATGTACAAGAATATACTGAAATGTACTGAAATGAACATGAATATACTGAAATGTACTGAAATGTATTGAAATGAACATGAATATACTGAAATGTACTGAAATGTACAAGAATATACTGAAATGTACTGAAATGTACAAGAATATACTGAAATGTACTGAAATGTACAAGAATATACTGAAATGTACTGAAATGTACAAGATTACACTGAAATGTACTGAAATGTACAAGAATATACTGAACTGTACAAGAATATACTGAAATGTACCAGAATATACTGAAATGTACTGAAATGTACAAGAATATACTGAAATGTACTGAAATGTAGAAGAATATACTGAAATGTACTGAAATGTACAAGAATATACTGAAATGTACTGAAATGTAGAAGAATATACTGAAATGTACTGAAATGTACAAGAATATACTGACATGTACTGAAATGTGCAAGAATATACTGACATGTACTGAAATGTGCAAGAATATACTGAAATGTACAAGATTATACTGAAATGTACTGAAATGTACAAGAATATACTGAAATGTACAATATTACACTGAAATGTACTGAAATGTACAAGAATATACTGAAATGTACAAGAATATACTGAAATGTACAAGAATATACTGAAATGTACTGAAATGTACAAGAATATACTGAAATGTACTGAAATGTAGAAGAATATACTGAAATGTACTGAAATGTACAAGAATATACTGAAATGTACTGAAATGTAGAAGAATATACTGAAATGTACTGAAATGTACAAGAATATACTGAAATGTACTGAAATGTACAAGAATATACTGAAATGTACTGAAATGTAGAAGAATATACTGAAATGTACAGAAATGTACAAGAATATACTGAAATGTACTGAAATGTACAAGAATATACTGAAATGTACTGAAATGTACAAGAATATACTGACATGTACTGAAATGTGCAAGAATATACTGAAATGTACAAGATTACACTGAAATGTACTGAAATGAACATGAATATACTGAAATGTACTGAAATGTACAAGAATATACTGAAATGTACAAGATTTCACTGAAATGTACTGAAATGTACAAGAATATACTGAAATGTACTGAAATGTACAAGAATATACTGAAATGTACTGAAATGTAGAAGAATATACTGAAATGTACTGAAATGTACAAGAATACACTGAAATTTACTGAAATGTACAAGAATATACTGAAATGTACTGAAATGTAGAAGAATATACTGAAATGTACTGAAATGTACAAGAATATACTGAAATGTACAAGAATATACTGAAATGTACAAGAATATACTGAAATGTACTGAAATGTACAAGAATATACTGAAATGTACTGAAATGAACATGAATATACTGAAATGTACTGAAATGTATTGAAATGTACAAGAATATACTGAAATGTACTGAAATGTACAAGAATATACTGAAATGTACTGAAATGTACAAGAATATACTGAAATGTACTGAAATGTAGAAGAATATACTGAAATGTACTGAAATGTACAAGAATATACTGAAATGTACTGAAATGTACAAGAATATACTGAAATGTACTGAAATGTACAAGAATATACTGAAATGTACAAGATTATACTGAAATGTACTGAAATGTACAAGAATATACTGAAATGTACAAGATTATACTGAAATGTACTGAAATGTACAAGAATATACTGAAATGTACAAGAATATACTGAAATGTACTGAAATGTACAAGAATATACTGAAATGTACTGAAATGTACAAGAATATACTGAAATGTACAGAAATGTACAAGAATATACTGAAATGTACTGAAATGTACAAGAATATACTGAAATTTACTGAAATGTACAAGAATATACTGAAATGTACTGAAATGTAGAAGAATATACTGAAATGTACTGAAATGTACAAGAATATACTGAAATGTACTGAAATGTACAAGAATATACTGAAATGTACTGAAATGTACAAGAATATACTGAAATGTACAAGATTATACTGAAATGTACTGAAATGTACAAGAATATACTGAAATGTACAAGATTATACTGAAATGTACTGAAATGTACAAGAATATACTGAAATGTACAAGATTACACTGAAATGTACTGAAATGTACAAGAATATACTGAAATGTACTGAAATGTACAAGAATATACTGAAATGTACTGAAATGTACAAGAATATACTGAAATGTACTGAAATGAACATGAATATACTGAAATGTACTGAAATGTATTGAAATGTACAAGAATATACTGAAATGTACTGAAATGTACAAGAATATACTGAAATGTACTGAAATGTACAAGAATATACTGAAATGTACTGAAATGTACAAGAATATACTGAAATGTACTGAAATGTACAAGATTACACTGAAATGTACTGAAATGTACAAGAATATACTGAAATGTACAAGAATATACTGAAATGTACCAGAATATACTGAAATGTACTGAAATGTACAAGAATATACTGAAATGTACAAGATTACACTGAAATGTACTGAAATGTACAAGAATATACTGAAATGTACAAAATTATACTGAAATGTAGTGAAATGTACAAGAATATACTGAAATGTACTGAAATGTACAAGAATATACTGAAATGTACAAGATTATACTGAAATGTACTGAAATGTACAAGAATATACTGAAATGTACAAGATTACACTGAAATGTACTGAAATGTACAAGAATATACTGAAATGTACTGAAATGAACATGAATATACTGAAATGTACTGAAATGTATTGAAATGTACAAGATTATACTGAAATGTACTGAAATGTACAAGAATATACTGAAATGTACAAGATTACACTGAAATGTACTGAAATGTACAAGAATATACTGAAATGTACTGAAATGTACAAGAATATACTGAAATGTACTGAAATGTAGAAGAATATACTGAAATGTACTGAAATGTACAAGAATATACTGAAATTTACTGAAATGTACAAGAATATACTGAAATGTACTGAAATGTAGAAGAATATACTGAAATGTACTGAAATGTACAAGAATATACTGAAATGTACTGAAATGAACATGAATATACTGAAATGTACTGAAATGTATTGAAATGAACATGAATATACTGAAATGTACTGAAATGTACAAGAATATACTGAAATGTACTGAAATGTACAAGAATATACTGAAATGTACTGAAATGTACAAGAATATACTGAAATGTACAAGATTACACTGAAATGTACTGAAATGTACAAGAATATACAGAAATGTACAAGAATATACTCAAATGTACTGAAATGTACAAGAATATACTGAAATGTACTGAAATGTACAAGATTACACTGAAATGTACTGAAATGTACAAGAATATACTGAACTGTACAAGAATATACTGAAATGTACCAGAATATACTGAAATGTACTGAAATGTACAAGAATATACTGAAATGTACTGAAATGTAGAAGAATATACTGAAATGTACTGAAATGTACAAGAATATACTGAAATGTACTGAAATGTAGAAG
>CAJYYI030000216.1:0-55481 GCA_913789915.3 Sphecodes monilicornis
CGGGTATATTCTAGTATATTCTAGTCTATTCTAGTATATTCTAGTATATTCTGGTATATTCTAGTATATTCTAGTATATCCTAGTATGTTCTGGTATATTCGAGTATATTCTAGTGTATTCAAGTATATTCTAGTATATTCTAGTATATTCTAGTATATTCAAGTATATTCTAGTATATCTAGTATATTCTAGTATATTCTAGTATATTCTGGTATATTCTAGTATATTCGGGTATATTCTAGTATATTCTAGTATATTCTAGTATATTCAAGTATATTCTAGTATATTCTAGTATATTCTAGTATATTCTAGTATATTCTGGTATATTCTAGTATATTTCAGTATATTCTAGTATATTCTAGTATATTCAAGTATATTCTAGTATATTCTATTCCATTCTAGTATATTCTAGTATATTCTGGTATATCTAGTATATTCTAGTATATCCTAGTATATTCTGGTATATTCGAGTATATTCTAGTATATTCTAGTCTATTCTAGTATATTCTAGTATATTCTGGTATATTCTAGTATATTCTAGTATATCCTAGTATGTTCTGGTATATTCGAGTATATTCTAGTGTATTCTAGTATATTCTAGTATATTCTAGTATATTCTAGTATATTCAAGTATATTCTAGTATATTCTAGTATATTCTAGTATATTCTAGTATATCTGGTATATTCTAGTATATTCGGGTATATTCTAGTATATTCTAGTATATTCTAGTATATTCAAGTATATTCTAGTATATTCTATTCCATTCTAGTATATTCTAGTATATTCTGTTATATTCTAGTATATTCTAGTATATCCTAGTATATTCTGGTATATTCGAGTATATTCTAGTGTATTCTAGTCTATTCTAGTATATTCTAGTATATTCAAGTATATTCTAGTATATTCTAGCATAGTCTAGCATATTCGAGTATATTCTAGTATATTCGAGTATATTCTAGTATATTCTAGTATATCCAAGTATATTCTAGTATATTCTAGCATATTCTTGTATATTCTAGTATATTCTAGTATATTCTAGTATATTCTGGTATATTCTAGTATATTCTAGTTTATTCTAGTGTATTCTAGTCTATTCTAGTATATTCTAGTATATTCTAGTATATTCTAGTATATTCTAGTATATTCTGGTATATTCTAGTATATCCGGGTATATTCTAGTATATTCAAGTATATTCTAGTATATTCTAGTATATTCTAGTATATTCTAGTCTATTCTAGTATATTCTAGTGTATTCTAGTATATATTCTGGTATATTCTAGTATATTCGGGTATATTCTAGTATATTCTAGTATATTCTAGTATATTCTGGTATATTCTATTCCATTCTAGTATATTCTAGTATATTCTGGTATATTCTAGTATATTCTAGTATATCCTAGTATATTCTGGTATATTCGAGTATATTCTAGTATATTCAAGTATATTTTAGTATATTCTAGTCTATTCTAGTATATTCTAGTCTTTTCTAGTATATTCTAGTATATTCTGGTATATTCTAGTATATTCTAGTATATTCTAGTATATTCTAGTGTATTCTAGTATATTCTAGTATATTCTAGTATATTCTAGTATATTCTGGTATATTCTAGTATATTCGAGTATATTCTAGTATATTCTAGTATATTCTAGTGTATTCTAGTATATTCTAGCATATTCTAGTATATTCTAGTATCTTCTAGTATCTTCTAGTGTATTCTGGTATATTCTAGTATATTTTAGTATATTCTAGTATATTCTGGTATATTCTAGTATATTCTAGCATATTCTAGTATATTCTAGTATATTCTAGTGTATTCTGGTATATTCTAGTGTATTCTGGTATATTCTAGTGTAGTTTAGTATATTCTAGTATATTCTGGTATATTCTAGTATATTCTACTATATTCTGGTATATTCTAGTACATTCTAGTATATTCTGGTATATTCTATTCTATCCTAGTATATTCTAGTATAGACTGGTATATTCTAGTATATTCTAGTATATCCTGGTATATTCTGGTATATTCGAGTATATTCTAGTATATTCTAGTATATTCTAGTATATTCTAGTATATCCTGGTATATTCTGGTATATTCGAGTATATTCTAGTATAGACTGGTATATTCTAGTATATTCTAGTATATCCTGGTATATTCTGGTATATTCGAGTATATTCTAGTATATTCAAGTATATTCTAGTATATTCTAGTCTATTCAAGTATATTCTATTATATTCTAGTATATTCTAGTGTATTCTAGTATATTCAAGTATATTCTAGTATATCCAAGTATATTCTAGTATATCCGGGTATATTCTAGTATATTCTAGTATATTCTAGTATATTCAAGTATATTCTAGTATATTCTATTCCATTCTAGTATATTCTAGTATATTCTGGTATACTCTAGTATATTCTAGTATATCCTAGTATATTCTGGTATATTCGAGTATATTCTAGTCTATTCTAGTATATTCTAGTCTATTCTAGTATATTCTAGTATATTCTGGTATATTCTAGTATATTCTAGTATATCCTAGTATGTTCTGGAATATTCGAGTATATTCTAGTGTATTCTAGTATATTCTAGTATATTCTAGTATATTCTAGTATATTCTGGTATATTCTAGTATATTCGAGTATATTCTAGTATATTCTAGTATATTCTAGTGTATTCTAGTATATTCTAGCATATTCTAGTATATTCTAGTATCTTCTAGTATCTTCTAGTGTATTCTGGTATATTCTAGTATATTTTAGTATATTCTAGTTTATTCTCGTATATTCTAGTATATTCTAGCATATTCTAGTATATTCTAGTGTATTCTGGTATATTCTAGTGTAGTTTAGTATATTCTAGTATATTCTGGTATATTCTAGTATATTCTACTATATTCTGGTATATTCTAGTACATTCTAGTATATTCTGGTATATTCTAGTATATTCGAGTATATTCTAGTATATTCTACTATATTCTAGTATATTCAAGTATATTCTAGTATATTCTATTCCATTCTAGTATATTCTAGTATATTCTGGTATATTCTAGTATATTCTAGTATATTCTATTATATTCTAGTATATTCAAGTATATGCTAGTATATTCTAGTTTATTCTAGTGTATTCTAGTATATTCTAGTATATTCAAGTATATTCAAGTATATTCTAGTATATTCTAGTATATTCTAGTGTATTCTAGTATATTCTAGTATATTCTAGTATATTCTGGTATATTCTAGTATATTCTAGTATATCCTAGTATGTTCTGGTATATTCGAGTATATTCTAGTGTATTCTAGTATATTCTAGTATATTCGAGTATATCCTAGTATATTCTGGTATATTCGAGTATATTCTAGTGTATTCTAGTCTATTCTAGTATATTCTAGTATATTCAAGTATATTCTAGTATATTCTAGCATAGTCTAGCATATTCGAGTATATTCTAGTATATTCTAGTATATTCTAGTATATTCGAGTATATTCTAGTATATTCTAGTATATCCAAGTATATTCTAGTATATTCTAGCATATTCTTGTATATTTTAGAATATTCTAGTATATTCTGGTATATTCTAGTATATTCTAGTTTATTCTAGTGTATTCTAGTCTATTCTAGTATATTCTAGTATATTCTAGTATATTCTAGTATATTCTAGTATATTCTGGTATATTCTAGTATATCCGGGTATATTCTAGTATATTCAAGTATATTCTAGTATATTCTAGTATATTCTAGTATATTCTAGTCTATTCTAGTATATTCTAGTGTATTCTAGTATATTCTGGTATATTCTAGTATATTCGGGTATATTCTAGTATATTCTAGTATATTCTAGTATATTCAAGTATATTCTAGTATATTCTAGTAATATTCTAGTATATTCTGGTATATTCTAGTATATTCTAGTATATCCTAGTATATTCTGGTATATTCGAGTATATTCTAGTATATTCAAGTATATTTTAGTATATTCTAGTCTATTCTAGTATATTCTAGTCTTTTCTAGTATATTCTAGTATATTCTGGTATATTCTAGTATATTCTAGTATATCCTAGTATGTTCTGGAATATTCGAGAATATTCTAGTGTATTCTAGTATATTCTAGTATATTCTAGTATATTCTAGTATATTCTGGTATATTCTAGTATATTCGAGTATATTCTAGTATATTCTAGTATATTCTAGTGTATTCTAGTATATTCTGGTATATTCTAGTATATCTAGTATCTTCTAGTGTATTCTGGTATATTCTAGTATATTTTAGTATATTCTAGTATATTCTGGTATATTCTAGTATATTCTAGCATATTCTAGTATATTCTAGTATATTCTAGTGTATTCTGGTATATTCTAGTGTATTCTGGTATACTCTAGTGTATTCTGGTATACTCTAGTGTAGTTTAGTATATTCTAGTATATTCTGGTATATTCTAGTATATTCTACTATATTCTGGTATATTCTAGTGCATTCTAGTATATTCTGGTATATTCTATTCTATCCTAGTATATTTCTAGTATAGACTGGTATATTCTAGTATATTCTAGTATATCCTGGTATATTCTGGTATATTCGAGTATATTCTAGTATATTCTAGTATATTCTAGTATATTCTAGTATATCCTGGTATATTCTGGTATATTCGAGTATATTCTAGTATAGACTGGTATATTCTAGTATATTCTAGTATATCCCTGGTTTATTCTGGTATATTCGATTATATTCTAGTATATTCATGTATATTCTAGTATATTCTAGTCTATTCAAGTATATTCTAGAATATTCTAGTATATTCTAGTGTATTCTAGTATATTCAAGTATATTCTAGTATATCCAAGTATATTCTAGTATATCCGGGTATATTCTAGTATATTCTAGTATATTCTAGTATATTCTAGTATTTTCTAGTATATTCTATTCCATTCTAGTATATTCTAGTATATTCTGGTATATTCTAGTATATTCTAGTATATCCTAGTATATTCTGGTATATTCGAGTATATTCTAGTCTATTCTAGTATATTCTAGTCTATTCTAGTATATTCTAGTATATTCTGGTATATTCTAGTATATTCTAGTATATCCTAGTATGTTCTGGAATATTCGAGTATATTCTAGTGTATTCTAGTATATTCTAGTATATTCTAGTATATTCTAGTACATTCTAGTATATTCTGGTATATTCTAGTATATTCGAGTATATTCTAGTATATTCTAGTATATTCTAGTGTATTCTAGTATATTCTAGCATATTCTAGTATATTCTAGTATCTTCTAGTATCTTCTAGTGTATTCTGGTATATTCTAGTATATTTTAGTATATTCTAGTATATTCTGGTATATTCTAGTATATTCTAGCATATTCTAGTATATTCTAGTATATTCTAGTGTATTCTGGTATATTCTAGTGTATTCTGGTATATTCTAGTGTAGTTTAGTATATTCTAGTATATTCTGGTATATTCTAGTATATTCTAGTATATTCTGGTATATTCTATTCTATCCTAGTATATTCTAGTATAGACTGGTATATTCTAGTATATTCTAGTATATCCTGGTATATTCTGGTATATTCGAGTATATTCTAGTATATTCTAGTATATTCTAGTATATTCTAGTATATCCTGGTATATTCTGGTATATTCGAGTATATTCTAGTATATCCTGGTATATTCTGGTATATTCGAGTATATTCTAGTATATTCAAGTATATTCTAGTATATTCTAGTCTATTCAAGTATATTCTAGAATATTCTAGTATATTCTAGTGTATTCTAGTATATTCTAGTATATCCAAGTATATTCTAGTATATCCGGGTATATTCTTAGTATATTCTAGTATATTCTAGTATATTCAAGTATATTCTAGTATATTCTATTCCATTCTAGTATATTCTAGTATATTCTGGTATATTCTAGTATATTCTAGTATATCCTAGTATATTCTGGTATATTCGAGTATATTCTAGTCTAGTCTAGTATATTCTAGTCTATTCTAGTATATTCTAGTATATTCTGGTATATTCTAGTATATCCTAGTATGTTCTGGAATATTCGAGTATATTCTAGTGTATTCTAGTATATTCTAGTATATTCTAGTATATTCTAGTATATTCTGGTATATTCTAGTATATTCGAGTATATTCTAGTATATTCTAGTATATTCTAGTGTATTCTAGTATATTCTAGCATATTCTAGTATATTCTAGTATCTTCTAGTATCTTCTAGTGTATTCTGGTATATTCTAGTATATTTTAGTATATTCTAGTATATTCTCGTATATTCTAGTATATTCTAGCATATTCTAGTATATTCTAGTATATTCTAGTGTATTCTGGTATATTCTAGTATATTTTAGTATATTCTAGTATATTCTAGTATATTCTGGTATATTCTAGTATATTCTACTATATTCTGGTATATTCTAGTACATTCTAGTATATTCTGGTATATTCTAGTATATTCGAGTATATTCTAGTATATTCTACTATATTCTAGTATATTCAAGTATATTCTAGTATATTCTATTCCATTCTAGTATATTCTAGTATATTCTGGTATATTCTAGTATATTCTAGTATATTCTAGTATATTCAAGTATATTCTAGTATATTCTAGTTTATTCTAGTGTATTCTAGTATATTCTAGTATATTCAAGTATATTCAAGTATATTCTAGTATATTCTAGTATATTCTAGTGTATTCTAGTATATTCTAGTATATCCAAGTATATTCTAGTATATTCTGGTATATTCTAGTATATTCTAGTATATCCTAGTATGTTCTGGTATATTCGAGTATATTCTAGTGTATTCTAGTATATTCTAGTATATTCGAGTATATTCTAGTATATTCTAGTATATCCAAGTATATTCTAGTAATATTCTAGTAGATTCTAGTATATTCTAGTCTATTCTAGTATATTCTAGTCTATTCTAGTATATTCTAGTATATTCTGGTATATTCTAGTATATTCTAGTATATCCTAGTATGTTCTGGAATATTCGAGTATATTCTAGTGTATTCTAGTATATTCTAGTATATTCTAGTATATTCTAGTATATTCTGGTATATTCTAGTATATTCGAGTATATCTAGTATATTCTAGTATATTCTAGTGTATTCTAGTATATTCTAGCATATTCTAGTATATTCTAGTATATTCTAGTATATTCTAGTGTATTCTGGTATATTCTAGTATATTTTAGTATATTCTAGTATATTCTGGTATATTCTAGTATATTCTAGCATATTCTAGTATATTCTAGTATATTCTAGTGTATTCTGGTATATTCTAGTGTATTCTGGTATATTCTAGTGTAGTTTAGTATATTCTAGTATATTCTGGTATATTCTAGTATATTCTACTATATTCTAGGTATATTCTAGTGTATTCTAGTATATTCTGGTATATTCTATTCTATCCTAGTATATTCTAGTATAGACTGGTATATTCTAGTATATTCTAGTATATCCTGTATATTCTGGTATATTCCGAGTATATTCTAGTATATTCTAGTATATTCTAGTATATTCTAGTATATCCTGGTATATTCTGGTATATTCGAGTATATTCTAGTATAGACTGGTATATTCTAGTATATTCTAGTATATCCTGGTATATTCTGGTATATTCGAGTATATTCTAGTATATTCAAGTATATTCTAGTATATTCTAGTCTATTCAAGTATATTCTAGAATATTCTAGTATATTCTAGTGTATTCTAGTATATCCTAGTATATTCTGGTATATTCTAGTATATTCTAGTATATCCTGGTATATTCTGGTATATTCGAGTATATTCTAGTATATTCTAGTATATTCTAGTATATTCTAGTATATCCTGGTATATTCTGGTATATTCGAGTATATTCTAGTATAGAATGGTATATTCTAGTATATTCTAGTATATCCTGGTTTATTCTGGTATATTCGAGTATATTCTAGTAAGTATATTCTAGTATATTCTAGTCTATTCAAGTATATTCTAGAATATTCTAGTATATTCTAGTGTATTCTAGTATATTCAAGTATATTCTAGTATATCCAAGTATATTCTAGTATATCCGGGTATATTCTAGTATATTCTAGTATATTCTAGTATATTCAAGTATATTCTAGTATATTCTATTCCATTCTAGTATATTCTAGTATATTTCTGGTATATTCTAGTATATTCTAGTATATCCTAGTATATTCTGGTATATTCGAGTATATTCTAGTCTATTCTAGTATATTCTAGTCTATTCTAGTATATTCTAGTATATTCTGGTATATTCTAGTATATTCTAGTATATCCTAGTATGTTCTGGAATATTCGAGTATATTCTAGTGTATTCTAGTATATTCTAGTATATTCTAGTATATTCTAGTATATTCTGGTATATTCTAGTATATTCGAGTATATTCTAGTATATTCTAGTATATTCTAGTGTATTCTAGTATATTCTAGCATATTCTAGTATATTCTAGTATCTTCTAGTATCTTCTAGTGTATTCTGGTATATTCTAGTATATTTTAGTATATTCTAGTATATTCTGGTATATTCTAGTATATTCTAGCATATTCTAGTATATTCTAGTATATTCTAGTGTATTCTGGTATATTCCAGTGTATTCTGGTATATTCTAGTGTAGTTTAGTATATTCTAGTATATTCTGGTATATTCTAGTATATTCTACTATATTCTGGTATATTCTAGTGCATTCTAGTATATTCTGGTATATTCTAGTATATTCTAGTATAGACTGGTATATTCTAGTATATTCTAGTATATCCTGGTATATTCTGGTATATTCGAGTATATTCTAGTATATTCTAGTATATTCTAGTATATTCTAGTATATCCTGGTATATTCTGGTATATTCGAGTATATTCTAGTATAGACTGGTATATTCTAGTATATTCTAGTATATCCTGGTATATTCGAGTATATTCTAGTATATTCAAGTATATTCTAGTATATTCTAGTCTATTCAAGTATATTCTAGAATATTCTAGTATATTCTAGTGTATTCTAGTATATTCAAGTATATTCTAGTATATCCAAGTATATTCTAGTATATTCTAGTATATTCTAGTATATTCTAGTATATTCAAGTATATTCTAGTATATTCTATTCCATTCTAGTATATTCTAGTATATTCTGGTATATTCTAGTATATTCTAGTATATCCTAGTATATTCTGGTATATTCGAGTATATTCTAGTATATTCTGGTTTATTCTAGTATATTCTAGTCTATTCTAGTATATTCTAGTATATTCTGGTATATTCTAGTATATTCTAGTATATCCTAGTATGTTCTGGAATATTCGAGTATATTCTAGTGTATTCTAGTATATTCTAGTATATTCTAGTATATTCTAGTATATTCTGGTATATTCTAGTATATTCGAGTATATTCTAGTATATTCTAGTATATTCTAGTGTATTCTAGTATATTCTAGCATATTCTAGTATATTCTAGTATCTTCTAGTATCTTCTAGTGTATTCTGGTATATTCTAGTATATTTTAGTATATTCTAGTATATTCTCGTATATTCTAGTATATTCTAGCATATTCTAGTATATTCTAGTATATTCTAGTGTATTCTGGTATATTCTAGTGTAGTTTAGTATATTCTAGTATATTCTGGTATATTCTAGTATATTCTACTATATTCTGGTATATTCTAGTACATTCTAGTATATTCTGGTATATTCTAGTATATTCGAGTATATTCTAGTATATTCTACTATATTCTAGTATATTCAAGTATATTCTAGTATATTCTATTCCATTCTAGTATATTCTACTATATTCTGGTATATTCTAGTGCATTCTAGTATATTCTGGTATATTCTATTCTATCCTAGTATATTCTAGTATAGACTGGTATATTCTAGTATATTCTAGTATATCCTGGTATATTCTGGTATATTCGAGTATATTCTAGTATATTCTAGTATATTCTAGTTATATTCTAGTATATTCCTGGTATATTCTGGTATATTCGAGTATATTCTAGTATAGAATGGTATATTCTAGTATATTCTAGTATATCCTGGTTTATTCTGGTATATTCGAGTATATTCTAGTATATTCAAGTATATTCTAGTATATTCTAGTCTATTCAAGTATATTCTAGAATATTCTAGTATATTCTAGTGTATTCTAGTATATTCAAGTATATTCTAGTATATCCAAGTATATTCTAGTATATCCGGGTATATTCTAGTATATTCTAGTATATTCTAGTATATTCAAGTATATTCTAGTATATTCTATTCCATTCTAGTATATTCTAGTATATTCTGGTATATTCTAGTATATTCTAGTATATCCTAGTATATTCTGGTATATTCGAGTATATTCTAGTCTATTCTAGTATATTCTAGTCTATTCTAGTATATTCTAGTATATTCTGGTATATTCTAGTATATTTTAGTATATTCTAGTATATCCTAGTATGTTCTGGAATATTCGAGTATATTCTAGTGTATTCTAGTATATTCTAGTATATCCTAGTATATTCTAGTATATTCTGGTATATTCTAGTATATTCGAGTATATTCTAGTATATTCTAGTATATTCTAGTGTATTCTAGTATATTCTAGCATATTCTAGTATATTCTAGTATCTTCTAGTATCTTCTAGTGTATTCTGGTATATTCTAGTATATTTTAGTATATTCTAGTATATTCTGGTATATTCTAGTATATTCTAGCATATTCTAGTATATTCTAGTATCTTCTAGTATCTTCTAGTGTATTCTGGTATATTCTAGTATATTTTAGTATATTCTAGTATATTCTCGTATATTCTAGTATATTCTAGCATATTCTAGTATATTCTAGTATATTCTAGTGTATTCTGGTATATTCTAGTGTAGTTTAGTATATTCTAGTATATTCTGGTATATTCTAGTATATTCTACTATATTCTGGTATATTCTAGTACATTCTAGTATATTCTGGTATATTCTAGTATATTCGAGTATATTCTAGTATATTCTACTATATTCTAGTATATTCAGTATATTCTAGTATATTCTATTCCATTCTAGTATATTCTAGTATATTCTGGTATATTCTAGTGCATTCTAGTATATTCTGTATATTCTATTCTATCCTAGTATATTCTAGTATAGACTGGTATATTCTAGTATATTCTAGTATATCCTGGGGGTATTCTGGTATATTCGAGTATATTCTAGTATATTCTAGTATATTCTAGTATATTCTAGTATATCCTGGTATATTCTGGTATATTCGAGTATATTCCTAGTATAGAATGGTATATTCTAGTATATTCTAGTATATTCTAGTATATCCTGGTTTATTCTGGTATATTCGAGTATATTCTAGTATATTCAAGTATATTCTAGTATATTCTAGTCTATTCAAGTATATTCTAGAATATTCTAGTATATTCTAGTGTATTCTAGTATATTCAAGTATATTCTAGTATATCCAAGTATATTCTAGTATATCCGGGTATATTCTAGTATATTCTAGTATATTCTAGTATATTCAAGTATATTCTAGTATATTCTATTCCATTCTAGTATATTCTAGTATATTCTGGTATATTCTAGTATATTCTAGTATATCCTAGTATATTCTGGTATATTCGAGTATATTCTAGTCTATTCTAGTATATTCTAGTCTATTCTAGTATATTCTAGTATATTCTGGTATATTCTAGTATATTCTAGTATATCCTAGTATGTTCTGGAATATTCGAGTATATTCTAGTGTATTCTAGTATATTCTAGTATATTCTAGTATATTCTAGTATATTCTGGTATATTCTAGTATATTCGAGTATATTCTAGTATATTCTAGTATATTCTAGTGTATTCTAGTATATTCTAGCATATTCTAGTATATTCTAGTAAATTCTAGTATCTTCTAGTGTATTCTGGTATATTCTAGTATATTTTAGTATATTCTAGTATATTCTGGTATATTCTAGTATATTCTAGCATATTCTAGTATATTCTAGTATATTCTAGTGTATTCTGGTATATTCTAGTGTATTCTGGTATATTCTAGTGTAGTTTAGTATATTCTAGTATATTCTGGTATATTCTAGTATATTCTACTATATTCTGGTATATTCTAGTACATTCTAGTATATTCTGGTATATTCTATTCTATCCTAGTATATTCTAGTATAGACTGGTATATTCTAGTATATTCTAGTATATCCTGGTATATTCTGGTATATTCGAGTATATTCTAGTATATTCTAGTATATTCTAGTATATTCTAGTATATCCTGGTATATTCTGGTATATTCGAGTATATTCTAGTATAGACTGGTATATTCTAGTATATTCTAGTATATCCTGGTATATTCTGGTATATTCGAGTATATTCTAGTATATTCAAGTATATTCTAGTATATTCTAGTCTATTCAAGTATATTCTAGAATATTCTAGTATATTCTAGTGTATTCTAGTATATTCAAGTATATTCTAGTATATCCAAGTATATTCTAGTATATCCGGGTATATTCTAGTATATTCTAGTATATTCTAGTATATTCAAGTATATTCTAGTATATTCTATTCCATTCTAGTATATTCTAGTATATTCTGGTATATTCTAGTATATTCTAGTATATCCTAGTATATTCTGGTATATTCGAGTATATTCTAGTCTATTCTAGTATATTCTAGTCTATTCTAGTATATTCTAGTATATTCTGGTATATTCTAGTATATTCTAGTATATCCTAGTATGTTCTGGAATATTCGAGTATATTCTAGTGTATTCTAGTATATTCTAGTATATTCTAGTATATTCTAGTATATTCTGGTATATTCTAGTATATTCGAGTATATTCTAGTATATTCTAGTATATTCTAGTGTATTCTAGTATATTCTAGCATATTCTAGTATATTCTAGTATCTTCTAGTATCTTCTAGTGTATTCTGGTATATTCTAGTATATTTTAGTATATTCTAGTATATTCTCGTATATTCTAGTATATTCTAGCATATTCTAGTATATTCTAGTATATTCTAGTGTATTCTGGTATATTCTAGTGTAGTTTAGTATATTCTAGTATATTCTGGTATATTCTAGTATATTCTACTATATTCTGGTATATTCTAGTACATTCTAGTATATTCTGGTATATTCTAGTATATTCGAGTATATTCTAGTATATTCTACTATATTCTAGTATATTCAAGTATATTCTAGTATATTCTATTCCATTCTAGTATATTCTAGTATATTCTGGTATATTCTAGTATATTCTAGTATATTCTATTATATTCTAGTATATTCAAGTATATGCTAGTATATTCTAGTTTATTCTAGTGTATTCTAGTATATTCTAGTATATTCAAGTATATTCAAGTATATTCTAGTATATTCTAGTATATTCTAGTGTATTCTAGTATATTCTAGTATATCCAAGTATATTCTAGTATATTCTGGTATATTCTAGTATATTCTAGTATATCCTAGTATGTTCTGGTATATTCGAGTATATTCTAGTGTATTCTAGTATATTCTAGTATATTCGAGTATATTCTAGTATATTCTAGTATATCCAAGTATATTCTAGTATATTCTAGTATATCCTAGTATATTCTGGTATATTCGAGTATATTCTAGTCTATTCTAGTATATTCTAGTCTATTCTAGTATATTCTAGTATATTCTGGTATATTCTAGTATATTCTAGTATATCCTAGTATGTTCTGGAATATTCGAGTATATTCTAGTGTATTCTAGTATATTCTAGTATATTCTAGTATATTCTAGTATATTCTGGTATATTCTAGTATATTCGAGTATATTCTAGTATATTCTAGTATATTCTAGTGTATTCTAGTATATTCTAGCATATTCTAGTATATTCTAGTATCTTCTAGTATCTTCTAGTGTATTCTGGTATATTCTAGTATATTTTAGTATATTCTAGTATATTCTGGTATATTCTAGTATATTCTAGCATATTCTAGTATATTCTAGTATATTCTAGTGTATTCTGGTATATTCTAGTGTATTCTGGTATATTCTAGTGTAGTTTAGTATATTCTAGTATATTCTGGTATATTCTAGTATATTCTACTATATTCTGGTATATTCTAGTGCATTCTAGTATATTCTGGTATATTCTATTCTATCCTAGTATATTCTAGTGTAGACTGGTATATTCTAGTATATTCTAGTATATCCTGGTATATTCTGGTATATTCGAGTATATTCTAGTATATTCTAGTATATTCTAGTATATTCTAGTATATCCTGGTATATTCTGGTATATTCGAGTATATTCTAGTATAGACTGGTATATTCTAGTATATTCTAGTATATCCTGGTATATTCTGGTATATTCGAGTATATTCTAGTATATTCAAGTATATTCTAGTATATTCTAGTCTATTCAAGTATATTCTAGAATATTCTAGTATATTCTAGTGTATTCTAGTATATCCTAGTATATTCTGGTATAGACTGGTATATTCTAGTATATTCTAGTATATCCTGGTATATTCTGGTATATTCGAGTATATTCTAGTATATTCTAGTATATTCTAGTATATTCTAGTATATCCTGGTATATTCTGGTATATTCGAGTATATTCTAGTATAGAATGGTATATTCTAGTATATTCTAGTATATCCTGGTTTATTCTGGTATATTCGAGTATATTCTAGTATATTCAAGTATATTCTAGTATATTCTAGTCTATTCAAGTATATTCTAGAATATTCTAGTATATTCTAGTGTATTCTAGTATATTCAAGTATATTCTAGTATATCCAAGTATATTCTAGTATATCCGGGTATATTCTAGTATATTCTAGTATATTCTAGTATATTCAAGTATATTCTAGTATATTCTATTCCATTCTAGTATATTCTAGTATATTCTGGTATATTCTAGTATATTCTAGTATATCCTAGTATATTCTGGTATATTCGAGTATATTCTAGTCTATTCTAGTATATTCTAGTCTATTCTAGTATATTCTAGTATATTCTGGTATATTCTAGTATATTCTAGTATATCCTAGTATGTTCTGGAATATTCGAGTATATTCTAGTGTATTCTAGTATATTCTAGTATATTCTAGTATATTCTAGTATATTCTGGTATATTCTAGTATATTCGAGTATATTCTAGTATATTCTAGTATATTCTAGTGTATTCTAGTATATTCTAGCATATTCTAGTATATTCTAGTATCTTCTAGTATCTTCTAGTGTATTCTGGTATATTCTAGTATATTTTAGTATATTCTAGTATATTCTGGTATATTCTAGTATATTCTAGCATATTCTAGTATATTCTAGTATATTCTAGTGTATTCTGGTATATTCTAGTGTATTCTGGTATATTCTAGTGTAGTTTAGTATATTCTAGTATATTCTGGTATATTCTAGTATATTCTACTATATTCTGGTATATTCTAGTACATTCTAGTATATTCTGGTATATTCTATTCTATCCTAGTATATTCTAGTATAGACTGGTATATTCTAGTATATTCTAGTATATCCTGGTATATTCTGGTATATTCGAGTATATTCTAGTATATTCTAGTATATTCTAGTATATTCTAGTATATCCTGGTATATTCTGGTATATTCGAGTATATTCTAGTATAGACTGGTATATTCTAGTATATTCT
Organism: Sphecodes monilicornis; assembly: GCA_913789915.3. Lineage (NCBI taxonomy): Eukaryota > Metazoa > Arthropoda > Insecta > Hymenoptera > Halictidae > Sphecodes > Sphecodes monilicornis. The sequence continues at coordinate 15,663 of CAJYYI030000216.1, forward strand.
AGTATATCCTGGTATATTCTGGTATATTCGAGTATATTCTAGTATATTCAAGTATATTCTAGTATATTCTAGTCTATTCAAGTATATTCTAGTATATTCTAGTATATTCTAGTGTATTCTAGTATATTCAAGTATATTCTAGTATATCCAAGTATATTCTAGTATATCCGGGTATATTCTAGTATATTCTAGTATATTCTAGTATATTCAAGTATATTCTAGTATATTCTATTCCATTCTAGTATATTCTAGTATATTCTGGTATATTCTAGTATATTCTAGTATATCCTAGTATATTCTGGTATATTCGAGTATATTCTAGTCTATTCTAGTATATTCTAGTCTATTCTAGTATATTCTAGTATATTCTGGTATATTCTAGTATATTCTAGTATATCCTAGTATGTTCTGGAATATTCGAGTATATTCTAGTGTATTCTAGTATATTCTAGTATATTCTAGTATATTCTAGTATATTCTGGTATATTCTAGTATATTCGAGTATATTCTAGTATATTCTAGTATATTCTAGTGTATTCTAGTATATTCTAGCATATTCTAGTATATTCTAGTATCTTCTAGTATCTTCTAGTGTATTCTGGTATATTCTAGTATATTTTAGTATATTCTAGTATATTCTCGTATATTCTAGTATATTCTAGCATATTCTAGTATATTCTAGTATATTCTAGTGTATTCTGGTATATTCTAGTGTAGTTTAGTATATTCTAGTATATTCTGGTATATTCTAGTATATTCTACTATATTCTGGTATATTCTAGTACATTCTAGTATATTCTGGTATATTCTAGTATATTCGAGTATATTCTAGTATATTCTACTATATTCTAGTATATTCAAGTATATTCTAGTATATTCTATTCCATTCTAGTATATTCTAGTATATTCTGGTATATTCTAGTATATTCTAGTATATTCTATTATATTCTAGTATATTCAAGTATATGCTAGTATATTCTAGTTTATTCTAGTGTATTCTAGTATATTCTAGTATATTCAAGTATATTCAAGTATATTCTAGTATATTCTAGTATATTCTAGTGTATTCTAGTATATTCTAGTATATCCAAGTATATTCTAGTATATTCTGGTATATTCTAGTATATTCTAGTATATCCTAGTATGTTCTGGTATATTCGAGTATATTCTAGTGTATTCTAGTATATTCTAGTATATTCGAGTATATTCTAGTATATTCTAGTATATCCAAGTATATTCTAGTATATTCTAGCATATTCTTGTATATTCTAGTATATTCCAGTATATTATACCATATTCTAGTATATTCTGGTATATTCTAGTATATTCTAGTATATTCAAGTATATTCTAGTATATTCTAGTTTATTCTAGTGTATTCTAGTATATTCAAGTATATTCTAGTATATTCTAGCATAGTCTAGCATATTCGAGTATATTCTAGTATATTCTAGTATATCCAAGTATATTCTAGTATATTCTAGCATATTCTAGTATATTCTAGTATATTGCAGTATATTCTACCATATTCTAGTATATTCTGGTATATTCTAGTATATCCGAGTATATTCTAGTATATTCTAGTATATTCAAGTATATTCTAGTATATTCTAGTATATTCTAGTCTATTCTAGTATATTCTAGTATATTCTAGTATATTCTGGTATATTCTAGTATATCCGGGTATATTCTAGTATATTCTAGTATATTCTAGTATATTCAAGTATATTCAAGTATATTCTAGTATATTCTAGTATATTCTAGTGTATTCTAGTATATTCTAGCATATTCTAGTATATTCTAGTATATTCTAGTGTATTCTGGTATATGCTAGTATATTTTAGTATGTTCTAGTATATTCTGGTATATTCTAGTATATTCTAGTATATTCTAGCATATTCTAGTATATTCTAGTATATTCCAGTATATTCTACCATATTCTAGTATATTCTGGTATATTCTAGTATATCCGAGTTTATTCTAGTATATTCTAGCATATTCTAGAATATTCTAGCATATTCTAGTATATTCTAGTATATTCTAGTGTATTCTGGTATATTCTAGTGTATTCTGGTATATTCTAGTGTAGTTTAGTATATTCTAGTATATTCTAGTATATTCTAGTATATTCTAGTATATTCTAGTATATTCTAGCATAGTCTAGCATATTCGAGTATATTATAGTATATTCTAGTATATTCTAGTATATCCAAGTATATTCTAGTATATTCTGGTATATTCTAGTATATTCTAGTATATCCTAGTATGTTCTGGTATATTCGAGTATATTCTAGTGTATTCTAGTATATTCTAGTATATTCGAGTATATTCGAGTATATTCTAGTATATTCTAGTATATCCAAGTATATTCTAGTATATTCTAGCATATTCTTGTATATTCTAGTATATTCCAGTATATTATACCATATTCTAGTATATTCTGGTATATTCTAGTATATTCTAGTATATTCAAGTATATTCTAGTATATTCTAGTTTATTCTAGTGTATTCTAGTATATTCAAGTATATTCTAGTATATTCTAGCATAGTCTAGCATATTCGAGTATATTCTAGTATATTCTAGTATATCCAAGTATATTCTAGTATATTCTAGCATATTCTAGTATATTCTAGTATATTGCAGTATATTCTACCATATTCTAGTATATTCTGGTATATTCTAGTATATCCGAGTATATTCTAGTATATTCTAGTATATTCAAGTATATTCTAGTATATTCTAGTATATTCTAGTATATTCAAGTATATTCTAGTATATTCTAGTATATTCTAGTATATTCTAGTATATTCTGGTATATTCTAGTATATTCGGGTATATTCTAGTATATTCTAGTATATTCTAGTATATTCAAGTATATTCTAGTATATTCTAGTATATTCTAGTATATTCTAGTATATTCTGGTATATTCTAGTATATTCGGGTATATTCTAGTATATTCTAGTATATTCTAGTATATTCAAGTATATTCTAGTATATTCTAGTATATTCTAGTGTATTCTAGTATATTCAAGTATAATCTAGTATATTCTGGCATATTCTAGTATATTCTAGTATATCCTAGTATATTCTGGTATATTCGAGTATATTCTAGTATATTCTAGTCTATTCTAGTATATTCTAGTATATTCTGGTATATTCTAGTATATTCTAGTATATCCTAGTATGTTCTGGTATATTCGAGTATATTCTAGTATATCCTAGTATGTTCTGGTATATTCGAGTATATTCTAGTGTATTCTAGTATATTCTAGTATATTCTAGTATATTCTAGTATATTCAAGTATATTCTAGTATATTCTAGTATATTCTAGTGTATTCTAGTATATTCAAGTATAATCTAGTATATTCTGGCATATTCTAGTATATTCTAGTATATCCTAGTATATTCTGGTATATTCGAGTATATTCTAGTATATTCTAGTCTATTCTAGTATATTCTAGTATATTCTGGTATATTCTAGTATATTCTAGTATATCCTAGTATGTTCTGGTATATTCGAGTATATTCTAGTGTATTCAAGTATATTCTAGTATATTCTAGTATATTCTAGTATATTCAAGTATATTCTAGTATATTCTAGTATATTCTAGTATATTCTAGTATATTCTGGTATATTCTAGTATATTCGGGTATATTCTAGTATATTCTAGTCTATTCTAGTATATTCTAGTATATTCTGGTATATTCTAGTATATTCTAGTATATCCTAGTATGTTCTGGTATATTCGAGTATATTCTAGTGTATTCAAGTATATTCTAGTATATTCTAGTATATTCTAGTATATTCAAGTATATTCTAGTATATTCTAGTATATTCTAGTATATTCTAGTATATTCTGGTATATTCTAGTATATTCGGGTATATTCTAGTATATTCTAGTATATTCTAGTATATTCAAGTATATTCTAGTATATTCTAGTATATTCTAGTATATTCTAGTATATTCTGGTATATTCTAGTATATTCGGGTATATTCTAGTATATTCTAGTATATTCTAGTATATTCAAGTATATTCTAGTATATTCTATTCCATTCTAGTATATTCTAGTATATTCTGGTATATTCTAGTATATTCTAGGATATCCTAGTATATTCTGGTATATTCGAGTATATTCTAGTATATTCTAGTATATTCTATTCCATTCTAGTATATTCTAGTATATTCTGGTATATTCTAGTATATTCTAGTATATCCTAGTATGTTCTGGTATATTCGAGTATATTCTAGTGTATTCTAGTATATTCTAGTATATTCTAGTATATTCTAGTATATTCAAGTATATTCTAGTATATTCTAGTATATTCTAGTATATTCTAGTATATTCTGGTATATTCTAGTATATTCGAGTATATTCTAGTATATTCTAGTATATTCTAGTATATTCAAGTATATTCTAGTATATTCTATTCCATTCTAGTATATTCTAGTATATTCTGGTATATTCTAGTATATTCTAGTATATCCTAGTATATTCTGGTATATTCGAGTATATTCTAGTGTATTCTAGTCTATTCTAGTATATTCTAGTATATTCAAGTATATTCTAGTATATTCTAGCATAGTCTAGCATATTCGAGTATATTCTAGTATATTCTAGTATATTCTAGTATATTCGAGTATATTCTAGTATATTCTAGTATATCCAAGTATATTCTAGTATATTCTAGCATATTCTTGTATATTCTAGTATATTCCAGTATATTATACCATATTCTAGTATATTCTGGTATATTCTAGTATATTCTGGTATATTCTAGTGTATTCTAGTCTATTCTAGTATATTCTAGTATATTCTAGTATATTCTAGTATATTCTAGTATATTCTGGTATATTCTAGTATATCCGGGTATATTCTAGTATATTCAAGTATATTCTAGTATATTCTAGTATATTCTAGTATATTCTAGTCTATTCTAGTATATTCTAGTGCATTCTAGTATATTCTGGTATATTCTAGTATATTCGGGTATATTCTAGTATATTCTAGTATATTCTAGTATATTCAAGTATATTCTAGTATATTCTATTCCATTCTAGTATATTCTAGTATATTCTGGTATATTCTAGTATATTCTAGTATATCCTAGTATATTCTGGTATATTCGAGTATATTCTAGTATATTCAAGTATATTTTAGTATATTCTAGTCTATTCTAGTATATTCTAGTCTTTTCTAGTATATTCTAGTATATTCTGGTATATTCTAGTATATTCTAGTATATCCTAGTATGTTCTGGAATATTCGAGAATATTCTAGTGTATTCTAGTATATTCTAGTATATTCTAGTATATTCTAGTATATTCTGGTATATTCTAGTATATTCGAGTATATTCTAGTATATTCTAGTATATTCTAGTGTATTCTAGTATATTCTAGCATATTCTAGTATATTCTAGTATCTTCTAGTGTATTCTGGTATATTCTAGTATATTTTAGTATATTCTAGTATATTCTGGTATATTCTAGTATATTCTAGCATATTCTAGTATATTCTAGTATATTCTAGTGTATTCTGGTATATTCTAGTGTATTCTGGTATATTCTAGTGTAGTTTAGTATATTCTAGTATATTCTGGTATATTCTAGTATATTCTACTATATTCTGGTATATTCTAGTGCATTCTAGTATATTCTGGTATATTCTATTCTATCCTAGTATATTCTAGTATAGACTGGTATATTCTAGTATATTCTAGTATATCCTGGTATATTCTGGTATATTCGAGTATATTCTAGTATATTCTAGTATATTCTAGTATATTCTAGTATATCCTGGTATATTCTGGTATATTCGAGTATATTCTAGTATAGACTGGTATATTCTAGTATATTCTAGTATATCCTGGTATATTCTGGTATATTCGAGTATATTCTAGTATATTCAAGTATATTCTAGTATATTCTAGTCTATTCAAGTATATTCTAGTATATTCTAGTATATTCTAGTGTATTCTAGTATATTCAAGTATATTCTAGTATATCCAAGTATATTCTAGTATATCCGGGTATATTCTAGTATATTCTAGTATATTCTAGTATATTCAAGTATATTCTAGTATATTCTATTCCATTCTAGTATATTCTAGTATATTCTGGTATATTCTAGTATATTCTAGTATATCCTAGTATATTCTGGTATATTCGAGTATATTCTAGTCTATTCTAGTATATTCTAGTCTATTCTAGTATATTCTAGTATATTCTGGTATATTCTAGTATATTCTAGTATATCCTAGTATGTTCTGGAATATTCGAGTATATTCTAGTGTATTCTAGTATATTCTAGTATATTCTAGTATATTCTAGTATATTCTGGTATATTCTAGTATATTCGAGTATATTCTAGTATATTCTAGTATATTCTAGTGTATTCTAGTATATTCTAGCATATTCTAGTATATTCTAGTATCTTCTAGTATCTTCTAGTGTATTCTGGTATATTCTAGTATATTTTAGTATATTCTAGTATATTCTGGTATATTCTAGTATATTCTAGCATATTCTAGTATATTCTAGTATATTCTAGTGTATTCTGGTATATTCTAGTGTATTCTGGTATATTCTAGTGTAGTTTAGTATATTCTAGTATATTCTGGTATATTCTAGTATATTCTACTATATTCTGGTATATTCTAGTGCATTCTAGTATATTCTGGTATATTCTATTCTATCCTAGTATATTCTAGTATAGACTGGTATATTCTAGTATATTCTAGTATATCCTGGTATATTCTGGTATATTCGAGTATATTCTAGTATATTCTAGTATATTCTAGTATATTCTAGTATATCCTGGTATATTCTGGTATATTCGAGTATATTCTAGTATAGACTGGTATATTCTAGTATATTCTAGTATATCCTGGTATATTCTGGTATATTCGAGTATATTCTAGTATATTCAAGTATATTCTAGTATATTCTATTCCATTCTAGTATATTCTAGTATATTCTGGTATATTCTAGTATATTCTAGTATATCCTAGTATATTCTAGTATATTCAAGTATATGCTAGTATATTCTAGTTTATTCTAGTGTATTCTAGTATATTCTAGTATATTCAAGTATATTCAAGTATATTCTAGTATATTCTAGTATATTCTAGTGTATTCTAGTATATTCTAGTATATCCAAGTATATTCTAGTATATTCTGGTATATTCTAGTATATTCTAGTATATCCTAGTATGTTCTGGTATATTCGAGTATATTCTAGTGTATTCTAGTATATTCTAGTATATTCGAGTATATTCTAGTATATTCTAGTATATCCAAGTATATTCTAGTATATTCTAGCATATTCTTGTATATTCTAGTATATTCCAGTATATTATACCATATTCTAGTATATTCTGGTATATTCTAGTATATTCTAGTATATTCAAGTATATTCTAGTATATTCTAGTTTATTCTAGTGTATTCTAGTATATTCAAGTATATTCTAGTATATTCTAGCATAGTCTAGCATATTCGAGTATATTCTAGTATATTCTAGTATATCCAAGTATATTCTAGTATATTCTAGTATATTCTAGTATATTCTAGTATATTGCAGTATATTCTACCATATTCTAGTATATTCTGGTATATTCTAGTATATCCGAGTATATTCTAGTATATTCTAGTATATTCAAGTATATTCTAGTATATTCTAGTATATTCTAGTCTATTCTAGTATATTCTAGTATATTCTAGTATATTCTGGTATATTCTAGTATATCCGGGTATATTCTAGTATATTCCAGTATATTCTAGTATATTCAAGTATATTCAAGTATATTCTAGTATATTCTAGTATATTCTAGTGTATTCTAGTATATTCTAGCATATTCTAGTATATTCTAGTATATTCTAGTGTATTCTGGTATATGCTAGTATATTTTAGTATGTTCTAGTATATTCTAGTATATCCAAGTATATTCTAGTATATTCTAGCATATTCTAGTATATTCTAGTATATTCCAGTATATTCTAGTATATTCCAGTATATTCTACCATATTCTAGTATATTCTGGTATATTCTAGTATATCCGAGTTTATTCTAGTATATTCTAGCATATTCTAGAATATTCTAGCATATTCTAGTATATTCTAGTATATTCTAGTGTATTCTGGTATATTCTAGTGTATTCTGGTATATTCTAGTGTAGTTTAGTATATTCTAGTATATTCTAGTCTATTCTAGTATATTCTAGTATATTCCAGTATATTCTAGCATAGTCTAGCATATTCGAGTATATTATAGTATATTCTAGTATATTCTAGTATATTCAAGTATATTCTAGTATATTCTGGTATATTCTAGTATATTCTAGTATATCCTAGTATGTTCTGGTATATTCGAGTATATTCTAGTGTATTCTAGTATATTCTAGTATATTCGAGTATATTCTAGTATATTCTAGTATATCCAAGTATATTCTAGTATATTCTAGCATATTCTTGTATATTCTAGTATATTCCAGTATATTATACCATATTCTAGTATATTCTGGTATATTCTAGTATATTCTAGTATATTCAAGTATATTCTAGTATATTCTAGTTTATTCTAGTGTATTCTAGTATATTCAAGTATATTCTAGTATATTCTAGCATAGTCTAGCATATTCGAGTATATTCTAGTATATTCTAGTATATCCAAGTATATTCTAGTATATTCTAGCATATTCTAGTATATTCTAGTATATTGCAGTATATTCTACCATATTCTAGTATATTCTGGTATATTCTAGTATATCCGAGTATATTCTAGTATATTCTAGTATATTCAAGTATATTCTAGTATATTCTAGTATATTCTAGTATATTCAAGTATATTCTAGTATATTCTAGTATATTCTAGTATATTCTAGTATATTCTGGTATATTCTAGTATATTCGGGTATATTCTAGTATATTCTAGTATATTCTAGTATATTCAAGTATATTCTAGTATATTCTAGTATATTCTAGTATATTCTAGTATATTCTGGTATATTCTAGTATATTCGGGTATATTCTAGTATATTCTAGTATATTCTAGTATATTCAAGTATATTCTAGTATATTCTATTCCATTCTAGTATATTCTAGTATATTCTGGTATATTCTAGTATATTCTAGTATATCCTAGTATATTCTGGTATATTCGAGTATATTCTAGTATATTCTAGTCTATTCTAGTATATTCTAGTATATTCTGGTATATTCTAGTATATTCTAGTATATCCTAGTATGTTCTGGTATATTCGAGTATATTCTAGTGTATTCTAGTATATTCTAGTATATTCTAGTATATTCTAGTATATTCAAGTATATTCTAGTATATTCTAGTATATTCTAGTATATTCTAGTATATTCTGGTATATTCTAGTATATTCGGGTATATTCTAGTATATTCTAGTATATTCTAGTATATTCAAGTATATTCTAGTATATTCTATTCCATTCTAGTATATTCTAGTATATTCTGGTATATTCTAGTATATTCTAGTATATCCTAGTATATTCTGGTATATTCGAGTATATTCTAGTGTATTCTAGTATATTCTAGTATATTCTAGTATATTCAAGTATATTCTAGTATATTCTAGCATAGTCTAGCATATTCGAGTATATTCTAGTATATTCTAGTATATTCTAGTATATTCGAGTATATTCTAGTATATTCTAGTATATCCAAGTATATTCTAGTATATTCTAGCATATTCTTGTATATTCTAGTATATTCCAGTATATTCTACCATATTCTAGTATATTCTGGTATATTCTAGTATATTCTAGTTTATTCTAGTGTATTCTAGTCTATTCTAGTATATTCTAGTATATTCTAGTATATTCTAGTATATTCTAGTATATTCTGGTATATTCTAGTATATCCGGGTATATTCTAGTATATTCAAGTATATTCTAGTATATTCTAGTATATTCTAGTATATTCTAGTCAATTCTAGTATATTCTAGTGTATTCTAGTATATTCTGGTATATTCTAGTATATTCGGGTATATTCTAGTATATTCTAGTATATTCTAGTATATTCAAGTATATTCTAGTATATTCTATTCCATTCTAGTATATTCTAGTATATTCTGGTATATTCTAGTATATTCTAGTATATCCTAGTATATTCTGGTATATTCGAGTATATTCTAGTATATTCAAGTATATTTTAGTATATTCTAGTCTATTCTAGTATATTCTAGTCTTTTCTAGTATATTCTAGTATATTCTGGTATATTCTAGTATATTCTAGTATATCCTAGTATGTTCTGGAATATTCGAGAATATTCTAGTGTATTCTAGTATATTCTAGTATATTCTAGTATATTCTAGTATATTCTGGTATATTCTAGTATATTCGAGTATATTCTAGTATATTCTAGTATATTCTAGTGTATTCTAGTATATTCTAGCATATTCTAGTATATTCTAGTATCTTCTAGTGTATTCTGGTATATTCTAGTATATTTTAGTATATTCTAGTATATTCTGGTATATTCTAGTATATTCTAGCATATTCTAGTATATTCTAGTATATTCTAGTGTATTCTGGTATATTCTAGTGTATTCTGGTATATTCTAGTGTAGTTTAGTATATTCTAGTATATTCTGGTATATTCTAGTATATTCTACTATATTCTGGTATATTCTAGTACATTCTAGTATATTCTGGTATATTCTATTCTATCCTAGTATATTCTAGTATAGACTGGTATATTCTAGTATATTCTAGTATATTCTAGTATATCCTGGTATATTCTGGTATATTCGAGTATATTCTAGTATATTCTAGTATATTCTAGTATATTCTAGTATATCCTGGTATATTCTGGTATATTCGAGTATATTCTAGTATAGACTGGTATATTCTAGTATATTCTAGTATATCCTGGTATATTCTGGTATATTCGAGTATATTCTAGTATATTCAAGTATATTCTAGTATATTCTAGTCTATTCAAGTATATTCTAGAATATTCTAGTATATTCTAGTGTATTCTAGTATATTCAAGTATATTCTAGTATATCCAAGTATATTCTAGTATATCCGGGTATATTCTAGTATATTCTAGTATATTCTAGTATATTCAAGTATATTCTAGTATATTCTATTCCATTCTAGTATATTCTAGTATATTCTGGTATATTCTAGTATATTCTAGTATATCCTAGTATATTCTGGTATATTCGAGTATATTCTAGTCTATTCTAGTATATTCTAGTCTATTCTAGTATATTCTAGTATATTCTGGTATATTCTAGTATATTCTAGTATATCCTAGTATGTTCTGGAATATTCGAGTATATTCTAGTGTATTCTAGTATATTCTAGTATATTCTAGTATATTCTAATATATTCTGGTATATTCTAGTATATTCGAGTATATTCTAGTATATTCTAGTATATTCTAGTGTATTCTAGTATATTCTAGCATATTCTAGTATATTCTAGTATCTTCTAGTATCTTCTAGTGTATTCTGGTATATTCTAGTATATTTTAGTATATTCTAGTATATTCTGGTATATTCTAGTATATTCTAGCATATTCTAGTATATTCTAGTATATTCTAGTGTATTCTGGTATATTCTAGTGTATTCTGGTATATTCTAGTGTAGTTTAGTATATTCTAGTATATTCTGGTATATTCTAGTATATTCTACTATATTCTGGTATATTCTAGTGCATTCTAGTGTATTCTGGTATATTCTATTCTATCCTAGTATATTCTAGTATAGACTGGTATATTCTAGTATATTCTAGTATATCCTGGTATATTCTGGTATATTCGAGTATATTCTAGTATATTCTAGTATATTCTAGTATATTCTAGTATATCCTGGTATATTCTGGTATATTCGAGTATATTCTAGTATAGACTGGTATATTCTAGTATATTCTAGTATATCCTGGTATATTCTGGTATATTCGAGTATATTCTAGTATATTCAAGTATATTCTAGTATATTCTAGTCTATTCAAGTATATTCTAGAATATTCTAGTATATTCTAGTGTATTCTAGTATATTCAAGTATATTCTAGTATATCCAAGTATATTCTAGTATATCCGGGTATATTCTAGTATATTCTAGTATATTCTAGTATATTCAAGTATATTCTAGTATATTCTATTCCATTCTAGTATACTCTAGTATATTCTGGTATATTCTAGTATATTCTAGTATATCCTAGTATATTCTGGTATATTCGAGTATATTCTAGTCTATTCTAGTATATTCTAGTCTATTCTAGTATATTCTAGTATATTCTGGTATATTCTAGTATATTCTAGTATATCCTAGTATGTTCTGGAATATTCGAGTATATTCTAGTGTATTCTAGTATATTCTAGTATATTCTAGTATATTCTAGTATATTCTGTTATATTCTAGTATATTCGAGTATATTCTAGTATATTCTAGTATATTCTAGTGTATTCTAGTATATTCTAGCATATTCTAGTATATTCTAGTATATTCCAGTATCTTCTAGTGTATTCTGGTATATTCTAGTATATTTTAGTATATTCTAGTATATTCTCGTATATTCTAGTATATTCTAGCATATTCTAGTATATTCTAGTATATTCTAGTGTATTCTGGTATATTCTAGTGTAGTTTAGTATATTCTAGTATATTCTGGTATATTCTAGTATATTCTACTATATTCTGGTATATTCTAGTACATTCTAGTATATTCTGGTATATTCTAGTATATTCGAGTATATTCTAGTATATTCTACTATATTCTAGTATATTCAAGTATATTCTAGTATATTCTATTCCATTCTAGTATATTCTAGTATATTCTGGTATATTCTAGTATATTCTAGTATATTCTATTATATTCTAGTATATTCAAGTATATGCTAGTATATTCTAGTTTATTCTAGTGTATTCTAGTATATTCTAGTATATTCAAGTATATTCAAGTATATTCTAGTATATTCTAGTATATTCTAGTGTATTCTAGTATATTCTAGTATATCCAAGTATATTCTAGTATATTCTGGTATATCCAAGTATATTCTAGTATATTCTAGCATATTCTTGTATATTCTAGTATATTCCAGTATATTATACCATATTCTAGTATATCTGGTATATTCTAGTATATTCTAGTATATTCAAGTATATTCTAGTATATTCTAGTTTATTCTAGTGTATTCTAGTATATTCAAGTATATTCTAGTATATTCTAGCATAGTCTAGCATATTCGAGTATATTCTAGTATATTCTAGTATATCCAAGTATATTCTAGTATATTCTAGCATATTCTAGTATATTCTAGTATATTGCAGTATATTCTACCATATTCTAGTATATTCTGGTATATTCTAGTATATCCGAGTATATTCTAGTATATTCTAGTATATTCAAGTATATTCTAGTATATTCTAGTATATTCTAGTCTATTCTAGTATATTCTAGTATATTCTAGTATATTCTGGTATATTCTAGTATATCCGGGTATATTCTAGTATATTCTAGTATATTCTAGTATATTCAAGTATATTCAAGTATATTCTAGTATATTCTAGTATATTCTAGTGTATTCTAGTATATTCTAGTATATTCTAGTATATTCTAGTGTATTCTGGTATATGCTAGTATATTTTAGTATGTTCTAGTATATTCTTGTATATCCAAGTATATTCTAGTATATTCTAGCATATTCTAGTATATTCTAGTATATTCCAGTATATTCTACCATATTCTAGTATATTCTGGTATATTCTAGTATATCCGAGTTTATTCTAGTATATTCTAGCATATTCTAGAATATTCTAGCATATTCTAGTATATTCTAGTATATTCTAGTGTATTCTGGTATATTCTAGTGTATTCTGGTATATTCTAGTGTAGTTTAGTATATTCTAGTATATTCTAGTCTATTCTAGTATATTCTAGTATATTCCAGTATATTCTAGCATAGTCTAGCATATTCGAGTATATTATAGTATATTCTAGTATATTCTAGTATATCCAAGTATATTCTAGTATATTCTGGTATATTCTAGTATATTCTAGTATATCCTAGTATGTTCTGGTATATTCGAGTATATTCTAGTGTATTCTAGTATATTCTAGTATATTCGAGTATATTCTAGTATATTCTAGTATATCCAAGTATATTCTAGTATATTCTAGCATATTCTTGTATATTCTAGTATATTCCAGTATATTATACCATATTCTAGTATATTCTGGTATATTCTAGTATATTCTAGTATATTCAAGTATATTCTAGTATATTCTAGTTTATTCTAGTGTATTCTAGTATATTCAAGTATATTCTAGTATATTCTAGCATAGTCTAGCATATTCGAGTATATTCTAGTATATTCTAGTATATCCAAGTATATTCTAGTATATTCTAGCATATTCTAGTATATTCTAGTATATTGCAGTATATTCTACCATATTCTAGTATATTCTGGTATATTCTAGTATATCCGAGTATATTCTAGTATATTCTAGTATATTCAAGTATATTCTAGTATATTCTAGTATATTCTAGTCTATTCTAGTATATTCTAGTATATTCTAGTATATTCTGGTATATTCTAGTATATCCGGGTATATTCTAGTATATTCCAGTATATTCTAGTATATTCAAGTATATTCAAGTATATTCTAGTATATTCTAGTATATTCTAGTGTATTCTAGTATATTCTAGCATATTCTAGTATATTCTAGTATATTCTAGTGTATTCTGGTATATGCTAGTATATTTTAGTATGTTCTAGTATATTCTAGTATATCCAAGTATATTCTAGTATATTCTAGCATATTCTAGTATATTCTAGTATATTCCAGTATATTCTACCATATTCTAGTATATTCTGGTATATTCTAGTATATCCGAGTTTATTCTAGTATATTCTAGCATATTCTAGAATATTCTAGCATATTCTAGAATATTCTAGCATATTCTTGTAAATTCTAGTATATTCTAGTGTATTCTGGTATATTCTAGTGTATTCTGGTATATTCTAGTGTAGTTTAGTATATTCTAGTATATTCCAGTATATTCTAGTATATTCAAGTATATTCAAGTATATTCTAGTATATTCTAGTATATTCTAGTCTATTCTAGTATATTCTAGTATATTCTAGTATATTCTGGTATATTCTAGTATATCCGGGTATATTCTAGTATATTCTAGTATATTCAAGTATATTCAAGTATATTCAAGTATATTTTAGTATATTCTAGTATATTCTGGTATATTCTAGTATATTCTAGTATATTCGAGTATATTCTAGTATATTCTACTATATTCTAGTATATTCTAGTATTTTCTAGTATATTCAAGTATATTCTAGTATATTCTAGTATATTCTAGTCTATTCTAGTATATTCTAGTCTATTCTAGTATATTCTAGTATATTCCAGTATATTCTAGTATATTCTAGTATATTCTAGTATATTCTAGTCTATTCTAGTATATCCGGGTATATTCTAGTATATTCAAGTATATTCAAGTTTATTCTAGTATATTCTAGTATATTCTAGTATATTCTAGTCTATTCTAGTATATTCTAGTATATTCTAGTATATTCTGGTATATTCTAGTATATTCGGGTATATTCTAGTATATTCTAGTATATTCTAGTATATTCAAGTATATTCTAGTATATTCTAGCATAGTCTAGCATATTCGAGTATATTCGAGTATATTCGAGTATATTCTAGTATATTCTAGTATATTCTAGTATATTCGAGTATATTCTAGTATATTCTAGTATATCCAAGTATATTCTAGTATATTCTAGCATATTCTTGTATATTCTAGTATATTCCAGTATATTATACCATATTCTAGTATATTCTGGTATATTCTAGTATGTTCTAGTATACTCAAGTATATTCTAGTATATTCTAGTATATTCAAGTATATTCTAGTATATTCTAGTATATTCTAGTCTATTCTAGTATATTCTAGTATATTCTAGTATATTCTAGTATATTCTAGTATATTCTGGTATATTCTAGTATATCCGGGTATATTCTAGTGTATTCAAGTATATTCAAGTATATTCTAGTATATTCTTGTATATTCTAGTATATTCTAGTCTATTCTAGTATATTCTAGTATATTCTAGTATATTCTGGTATATTCTAGTATATTCGGGTATATTCTAGTATATTCTAGTATGTTCTAGTATATTCAAGTATATTCTAGTATATTCTATTCCATTCTAGTATATTCTAGTATATTCTGGTATATTCTAGTATATTCTAGTATATCCTAGTATATTCTGGTATATTCGAGTATATTCTAGTATATTCAAGTATATTCTAGTATATTCTAGTCTATTCTAGTATATTCTAGTATATTCGAGTGTATTCTGGTATATTCTAGTGTATTCTGGTATATTCTAGTATATTCTGGTATATTCTAGTATATTCTTCTATATTCTGGTATATTCTAGTACATTCTAGTATATTCTGGTATATTCTAGTATATTCGAGTATATTCTAGTATATTCTACTATATTCTAGTATATTCAAGTATATTATAGTATATTCTATTCCATTCTAGTATATTCTAGTATATTCTGGTATATTCTAGTATATTCTAGTATATCCTAGTATATTCTGGTATATTCGAGTATATTCTAGTATATTCTAGTCTATTCTAGTATATTCTAGTATATTCTATTATATTCTAGTATATTCAAGTATATTCTAGTATATTCTAGTTTATTCTAGTGTATTCTAGTATATTCAAGTATATTCTAGTATATTCTAGCATAGTCTAGCATATTCGAGTATATTCTAGTATATTCTAGTATATTCTAGTATATTCTAGTATATTCGAGTATATTCTAGTATATTCTAGTATATCCAAGTATATTCTAGTATATTCTAGCATATTCTTGTATATTCTATTATATTCAAGTATATTCTAGTATATTCTAGTCTATTCTAGTATATTCTAGTATATTCGAGTGTATTCTGGTATATTCTAGTGTATTCTGGTATATTCTAGTATATTCTGGTATATTCTAGTATATTCTACTATATTCTGGTATATTCTAGTACATTCTAGTATATTCTGGTATATTCTAGTATATTCGAGTATATTCTAGTATATTCTACTATATTCTAGTATATTCAAGTATATTATAGTATATTCTATTCCATTCTAGTATATTCTAGTATATTCTGGTATATTCTAGTATATTCTAGTATATCCTAGTATATTCTGGTATATTCGAGTATATTCTAGTATATTCTAGTCTATTCTAGTATATTCTAGTATATTCTGGTATATTCTAGTATATTCTAGTATATCCTAGTATGTTCTGGTATATTCGAGTATATTCTAGTGTATTCTAGTATATTCTAGTATATTCTAGTATATTCTAGTATATTCAAGTATATTCTAGTATATTCTAGTATATTCTAGTGTATTCTAGTATATTCAAGTATATTCTAGTATATTCTAGCATATTCTAGTATATTCTAGTATATTCTATTATATTCTAGTATATTCAAGTATATTCTAGTATATTCTAGCATATTCTTGTATATTCTAGTATATTCTAGTATATCCTAGTATATTCTGGTATATTCGAGTATATTCTAGTATATTCAAGTATATTCTAGTATATTCTAGTCTATTCTAGTATATTCTAGTATATTCTAGTGTATTCTGGTATATTCTAGTATATTCTGGTATATTCTAGTATATTCTGGTATATTCTAGTATATTCTACTATATTCTGGTATATTCTAGTACATTCTAGTATATTCTGGTATATTCTAGTATATTCGAGTATATTCTAGTATATTCTACTACATTCTAGTATATTCAAGTATATTATAGTATATTCTATTCCATTCTAGTATATTCTAGTATATTCTGGTATATTCTAGTATATTCTAGTATATCCTAGTATATTCTGGTATATTCGAGTATATTCTAGTATATTCTAGTATATTCTAGTATATTATAGTATATTCTGGTATATTCTAGTATATTCTAGTATATCCTAGTATGTTCTGGTATATTCGAGTATATTCTAGTGTATTCAAGTATATTCTAGTATATTCTAGTATATTCTAGTATATTCAAGTATATTCTAGTATATTCTAGTATATTCTAGTATATTCTAGTATATTCTGGTATATTCTAGTATATTCGGGTATATTCTAGTATATTCTAGTATATTCTAGTATATTCAAGTATATTCTAGTATATTCTAGTATATTCTAGTATATTCTAGTATATTCTGGTATATTCTAGTATATTCGGGTATATTCTAGTATATTCTAGTATATTCTAGTATATTCAAGTATATTCTAGTATATTCTATTCCATTCTAGTATATTCTAGTATATTCTGGTATATTCTAGTATATTCTAGTATATCCTAGTATATTCTGGTATATTCGAGTATATTCTAGTATATTCTAGTCTATTCTAGTATATTCTAGTATATTCTGGTATATTCTAGTATATTCTAGTATATCCTAGTATGTTCTGGTATATTCGAGTATATTCTAGTGTATTCTAGTATATTCTAGTATATTCTAGTATATTCTAGTATATTCAAGTATATTCTAGTATATTCTAGTATATTCTAGTATATTCTAGTATATTCTGGTATATTCTAGTATATTCGGGTATATTCTAGTATATTCTAGTATATTCTAGTATATTCAAGTATATTCTAGTATATTCTATTCCATTCTAGTATATTCTAGTATATTCTGGTATATTCTAGTATATTCTAGTATATCCTAGTATATTCTGGTATATTCGAGTATATTCTAGTGTATTCTAGTCTATTCTAGTATATTCTAGTATATTCAAGTATATTCTAGTATATTCTAGCATAGTCTAGCATATTCGAGTATATTCTAGTATATTCTAGTATATTCTAGTATATTCGAGTATATTCTAGTATATTCTAGTATATCCAAGTATATTCTAGTATATTCTAGCATATTCTTGTATATTCTAGTATATTCCAGTATATTATACCATATTCTAGTATATTCTGGTATATTCTAGTATATTCTAGTTTATTCTAGTGTATTCTAGTCTATTCTAGTATATTCTAGTATATTCTAGTATATTCTAGTATATTCTAGTATATTCTGGTATATTCTAGTATATCCGGGTATATTCTAGTATATTCAAGTATATTCTAGTATATTTTAGTATATTCTAGTATATTCTAGTCTATTCTAGTATATTCTAGTGTATTCTAGTATATTCTGGTATATTCTAGTATATTCGGGTATATTCTAGTATATTCTAGTATATTCTAGTATATTCAAGTATATTCTAGTATATTCTATTCCATTCTAGTATATTCTAGTATATTCTGGTATATTCTAGTATATTCAAGTATATTCTAGTATATTCTAGTCTATTCTAGTATATTCTAGTATATTCGAGTGTATTCTGGTATATTCTAGTGTATTCTGGTATATTCTAGTATATTCTGGTATATTCTAGTATATTCTACTATATTCTGGTATATTCTAGTACATTCTAGTATATTCTGTTATATTCTAGTATATTCGAGTATATTCTAGTATATTCTACTATATTCTAGTATATTCAAGTATATTATAGTATATTCTATTCCATTCTAGTATATTCTAGTATATTCTGGTATATTCTAGTATATTCTAGTATATCCTAGTATATTCTGGTATATTCGAGTATATTCTAGTATATTCTAGTCTATTCTAGTATATTCTAGTATATTCTGGTATATTCTAGTATATTCTAGTATATCCTAGTATGTTCTGGTATATTCGAGTATATTCTAGTGTATTCTAGTATATTCTAGTATATTCTAGTATATTCTAGTATATTCAAGTATATTCTAGTATATCCTAGTATGTTCTGGTATATTCGAGTATATTCTAGTGTATTCTAGTATATTCTAGTATATTCTAGTATATTCTAGTATATTCAAGTATATTCTAGTATATTCTAGTATATTCTAGTGTATTCTAGTATATTCAAGTATAATCTAGTATATTCTAGCATATTCTAGTATATTCTAGTATATTCTATTATATTCTAGTATATTCAAGTATATTCTAGTATATTCTAGCATATTCTTGTATATTCTAGTATATTCTAGTATATCCTAGTATATTCTGGTATATTCGAGTATATTCTAGTATATTCAAGTATATTCTAGTATATTCTAGTCTATTCTAGTATATTCTAGTATATTCTAGTGTATTCTGGTATATTCTAGTATATTCTGGTATATTCTAGTATATTCTGGTATATTCTAGTATATTCTACTATATTCTGGTATATTCTAGTACATTCTAGTATATTCTGGTATATTCTAGTATATTCGAGTATATTCTAGTATATTCTACTACATTCTAGTATATTCAAGTATATTATAGTATATTCTATTCCATTCTAGTATATTCTAGTATATTCTGGTATATTCTAGTATATTCTAGTATATCCTAGTATATTCTGGTATATTCGAGTATATTCTAGTATATTCTAGTCTATTCTAGTATATTATAGTATATTCTGGTATATTCTAGTATATTCTAGTATATCCTAGTATGTTCTGGTATATTCGAGTATATTCTAGTGTATTCAAGTATATTCTAGTATATTCTAGTATATTCTAGTATATTCAAGTATATTCTAGTATATTCTAGTATATTCTAGTATATTCTAGTATATTCTGGTATATTCTAGTATATTCGGGTATATTCTAGTATATTCTAGTATATTCTAGTATATTCAAGTATATTCTAGTATATTCTAGTATATTCTAGTATATTCTAGTATATTCTGGTATATTCTAGTATATTCGGGTATATTCTAGTATATTCTAGTATATTCTAGTATATTCAAGTATATTCTAGTATATTCTATTCCATTCTAGTATATTCTAGTATATTCTGGTATATTCTAGTATATTCTAGTATATCCTAGTATATTCTGGTATATTCGAGTATATTCTAGTATATTCTAGTCTATTCTAGTATATTCTAGTATATTCTGGTATATTCTAGTATATTCTAGTATATCCTAGTATGTTCTGGTATATTCGAGTATATTCTAGTGTATTCTAGTATATTCTAGTATATTCTAGTATATTCTAGTATATTCAAGTATATTCTAGTATATTCTAGTATATTCTAGTATATTCTAGTATATTCTGGTATATTCTAGTATATTCGGGTATATTCTAGTATATTCTAGTATATTCTAGTATATTCAAGTATATTCTAGTATATTCTATTCCATTCTAGTATATTCTAGTATATTCTGGTATATTCTAGTATATTCTAGTATATCCTAGTATATTCTGGTATATTCGAGTATATTCTAGTGTATTCTAGTCTATTCTAGTATATTCTAGTATATTCAAGTATATTCTAGTATATTCTAGCATAGTCTAGCATATTCGAGTATATTCTAGTATATTCTAGTATATTCTAGTATATTCGAGTATATTCTAGTATATTCTAGTATATCCAAGTATATTCTAGTATATTCTAGCATATTCTTGTATATTCTAGTATATTCCAGTATATTATACCATATTCTAGTATATTCTGGTATATTCTAGTATATTCTAGTTTATTCTAGTGTATTCTAGTCTATTCTAGTATATTCTAGTATATTCTAGTATATTCTAGTATATTCTAGTATATTCTGGTATATTCTAGTATATCCGGGTATATTCTAGTATATTCAAGTATATTCTAGTATATTCTAGTATATTCTAGTATATTCTAGTCTATTCTAGTATATTCTAGTGTATTCTAGTATATTCTGGTATATTCTAGTATATTCGGGTATATTCTAGTATATTCTAGTATATTCTAGTATATTCAAGTATATTCTAGTA
The DNA here is from genome assembly GCA_913789915.3 of Sphecodes monilicornis. Lineage (NCBI taxonomy): Eukaryota > Metazoa > Arthropoda > Insecta > Hymenoptera > Halictidae > Sphecodes > Sphecodes monilicornis. Next base: position 37,546 of record CAJYYI030000216.1, read on the forward strand.
TATTCTAATCCATTCTAGTATATTCTAGTATATTCTGGTATATTCTAGTATATTCAAGTATATTCTAGTATATTCTAGTCTATTCTAGTATATTCTAGTATATTCGAGTGTATTCTGGTATATTCTAGTGTATTCTGGTATATTCTAGTATATTCTGGTATATTCTAGTATATTCTACTATATTCTGGTATATTCTAGTACATTCTAGTATATTCTGGTATATTCTAGTATATTCGAGTATATTCTAGTATATTCTACTATATTCTAGTATATTCAAGTATATTATAGTATATTCTATTCCATTCTAGTATATTCTAGTATATTCTGGTATATTCTAGTATATTCTAGTATATCCTAGTATATTCTGGTATATTCGAGTATATTCTAGTATATTCAAGTATATTCTAGTATATTCTAGTATATTCTGGTATATTCTAGTATATTCTAGTATATCCTAGTATGTTCTGGCATATTCGAGTATATTCTAGTGTATTCTAGTATATTCTAGTATATTCTAGTATATTCTAGTATATTCAAGTATATTCTAGTATATTCTAGTATATTCTAGTGTATTCTAGTATATTCAAGTATAATCTAGTATATTCTAGCATATTCTAGTATATTCTAGTATATTCTATTATATTCTAGTATATTCAAGTATATTCTAGTATATTCTAGCATATTCTTGTATATTCTAGTATATTCTAGTATATCCTAGTATATTCTGGTATATTCGAGTATATTCTAGTATATTCAAGTATATTCTAGTATATTCTAGTCTATTCTAGTATATTCTAGTATATTCTAGTGTATTCTGGTATATTCTAGTATATTCTGGTATATTCTAGTATATTCTGGTATATTCTAGTATATTCTACTATATTCTGGTATATTCTAGTACATTCTAGTATATTCTGGTATATTCTAGTATATTCGAGTATATTCTAGTATATTCTACTATATTCTAGTATATTCAAGTATATTATAGTATATTCTATTCCATTCTAGTATATTCTAGTATATTCTGGTATATTCTAGTATATTCTAGTATATCCTAGTATATTCTGGTATATTCGAGTATATTCTAGTATATTCTAGTCTATTCTAGTATATTCTAGTATATTCTGGTATATTCTAGTATATTCTAGTATATCCTAGTATGTTCTGGTATATTCGAGTATATTCTAGTGTATTCAAGTATATTCTAGTATATTCTAGTATATTCTAGTATATTCAAGTATATTCTAGTATATTCTAGTATATTCTAGTATATTCTAGTATATTCTGGTATATTCCAGTATATTCGGGTATATTCTAGTATATTCTAGTATATTCTAGTATATTCAAGTATATTCTAGTATATTCTAGTATATTCTAGTATATTCTAGTATATTCTGGTATATTCTAGTATATTCGGGTATATTCTAGTATATTCCAGTATATTCTAGTATATTCAAGTATATTCTAGTATATTCTATTCCATTCTAGTATATTCTAGTATATTCTGGTATATTCTAGTATATTCTAGTATATCCTAGTATATTCTGGTATATTCGAGTATATTCTAGTATATTCTAGTCTATTCTAGTATATTCTAGTATATTCTGGTATATTCTAGTATATTCTAGTATATCCTAGTATGTTCTGGTATATTCGAGTATATTCTAGTGTATTCTAGTATATTCTAGTATATTCTAGTATATTCTAGTATATTCAAGTATATTCTAGTATATTCTAGTATATTCTAGTATATTCTAGTATATTCTGGTATATTCTAGTATATTCGGGTATATTCTAGTATATTCTAGTATATTCTAGTATATTCAAGTATATTCTAGTATATTCTATTCCATTCTAGTATATTCTAGTATATTCTGGTATATTCTAGTATATTCTAGTATATCCTAGTATATTCTGGTATATTCGAGTATATTCTAGTGTATTCTAGTCTATTCTAGTATATTCTAGTATATTCAAGTATATTCTAGTATATTCTAGCATAGTCTAGCATATTCGAGTATATTCTAGTATATTCTAGTATATTCTAGTATATTCGAGTATATTCTAGTATATTCTAGTATATCCAAGTATATTCTAGTATATTCTAGCATATTCTTGTATATTCTAGTATATTCCAGTATATTATACCATATTCTAGTATATTCTGGTATATTCTAGTATATTCTAGTTTATTCTAGTGTATTCTAGTCTATTCTAGTATATTCTAGTATATTCTAGTATATTCTAGTATATTTTAGTATATTCTGGAATATTCTAGTATATCCGGGTATATTCTAGTATATTCAAGTATATTCTAGTATATTCTAGTATATTCTAGTATATTCTAGTCTATTCTAGTATATTCTAGTGTATTCTAGTATATTCTGGTATATTCTAGTATATTCGGGTATATTCTAGTATATTCTAGTATATTCTAGTATATTCAAGTATATTCTAGTATATTCTATTCCATTCTAGTATATTCTAGTATATTCTGGTATATTCTAGTATATTCTAGTATATCCTAGTATATTCTGGTCTATTCGAGTATATTCTAGTATATTCAAGTATATTCTAGTATATTCTAGTCTATTCTAGTATATTCTAGTATATTCGAGTGTATTCTGGTATATTCTAGTGTATTCTGGTATATTCTAGTATATTCTAGTATATCCTAGTATATTCTGGTATATTCGAGTATATTCTAGTATATTCTAGTCTATTCTAGTATATTCTAGTATATTCTGGTATATTCTAGTATATTCTAGTATATCCTAGTATGTTCTGGTATATTCGAGTATATTCTAGTGTATTCTAGTATATTCTAGTATATTCTAGTATATTCTAGTATATTCAAGTATATTCTAGTATATTCTAGTATATTCTAGTGTATTCTAGTATATTCAAGTATAATCTAGTATATTCTAGCATATTCTAGTATATTCTAGTATATTCTATTATATTCTAGTATATTCAAGTATATTCTAGTATATTCTAGCATATTCTTGTATATTCTAGTATATTCTAGTATATCCTAGTATATTCTGGTATATTCGAGTATATTCTAGTATATTCAAGTATATTCTAGTATATTCTAGTCTATTCTAGTATATTCTAGTATATTCTAGTGTATTCTGGTATATTCTAGTATATTCTGGTATATTCTAGTATATTCTGGTATATTCTAGTATATTCTACTATATTCTGGTATATTCTAGTACATTCTAGTATATTCTGGTATATTCTAGTATATTCGAGTATATTCTAGTATATTCTACTATATTCTAGTATATTCAAGTATATTATAGTATATTCTGGTATATTCTAGTATATTCTAGTATATCCTAGTATGTTCTGGTATATTCGAGTATATTCTAGTGTATTCAAGTATATTCTAGTATATTCTAGTATATTCTAGTATATTCAAGTATATTCTAGTATATTCTAGTATATTCTAGTATATTCTAGTATATTCTGGTATATTCTAGTATATTCGGGTATATTCTAGTATATTCTAGTATATTCTAGTATATTCAAGTATATTCTAGTATATTCTAGTATATTCTAGTATATTCTAGTATATTCTGGTATATTCTAGTATATTCGGGTATATTCTAGTATATTCTAGTATATTCTAGTATATTCAAGTATATTCTAGTATATTCTATTCCATTCTAGTATATTCTAGTATATTCTGGTATATTCTAGTATATTCTAGTATATCCTAGTATATTCTGGTATATTCGAGTATATTCTAGTATATTCTAGTCTATTCTAGTATATTCTAGTATATTCTGGTATATTCTAGTATATTCTAGTATATCCTAGTATATTCTGGTATATTCGAGTATATTCTAGTATATTCTAGTCTATTCTAGTATATTCTAGTATATTCTGGTATATTCTAGTATATTCTAGTATATCCTAGTATGTTCTGGTATATTCGAGTATATTCTAGTGTATTCAAGTATATTCTAGTATATTCTAGTATATTCTAGTATATTCAAGTATATTCTAGTATATTCTAGTATATTCTAGTATATTCTAGTATATTCTAGTATATTCTAGTATATTCTGGTATATTCTAGTATATTCGGGTATATTCTAGTATATTCTAGTATATTCTAGTATATTCAAGTATATTCTAGTATATTCTATTCCATTCTAGTATATTCTAGTATATTCTGGTATATTCTAGTATATTCTAGTATATCCTAGTATATTCTGGTATATTCGAGTATATTCTAGTATATTCTAGTCTATTCTAGTATATTCTAGTATATTCTGGTATATTCTAGTATATTCTAGTATATCCTAGTATGTTCTGGTATATTCGAGTATATTCTAGTGTATTCTAGTATATTCTAGTATATTCTAGTATATTCTAGTATATTCAAGTATATTCTAGTATATTCTAGTATATTCTAGTATATTCTAGTATATTCTGGTATATTCTAGTATATTCGGGTATATTCTAGTATATTCTAGTATATTCTAGTATATTCAAGTATATTCTAGTATATTCTATTCCATTCTAGTATATTCTAGTATATTCTGGTATATTCTAGTATATTCTAGTATATCCTAGTATATTCTGGTATATTCGAGTATATTCTAGTGTATTCTAGTCTATTCTAGTATATTCTAGTATATTCTAGCATATTCTAGTATATTCTAGTATATTCCAGTATATTCTACCATATTCTAGTATATTCTGGTATATTCTAGTATATCCGAGTTTATTCTAGTATATTCTAGCATATTCTAGAATATTCTAGCATATTCTTGTAAATTCTAGTATATTCTAGTGTATTCTGGTATATTCTAGTGTATTCTGGTATATTCTAGTGTAGTTTAGTATATTCTAGTATATTCCAGTATATTCTAGTATATTCAAGTATATTCAAGTATATTCTAGTATATTCTAGTATATTCGAGTATATTCTAGTATGTACTGGTATATTCTAGTATATTCAAGTATATTCTAGTATATTCTAGTATATTCTAGTCTATTCTAGTATATTCTAGTATATTGTAGTATATTCTGGTATATTCTAGTATATCCGGGTATATTCTAGTATATTCTAGTATATTCAAGTATATTCAAGTATATTCAAGTATATTTTAGTATATTCTAGTATATTCTGGTATATTCTAGTATATTCTAGCATATTCTAGTATATTCTAGTGTATTCTAGTGTATTCTGGTATATTCTAGTGTATTCTGGTATATTCTAGTATATTCGAGTATATTCTAGTATATTCTACTATATTCTAGTATATTCTAGCATATTCTAGTATATTCTACTATATTCTAGTATATTCTAGCATATTCTTGTATATTCTAGTATATTCCAGTATATTCTACCATATTCTAGTATATTCTGGTATATTCTAGTATATCCGAGTATATTCTAGTATTTTCTAGTATATTCAAGTATATTCTAGTATATTCTAGTATATTCTAGTCTATTCTAGTATATTCTAGTCTATTCTAGTATATTCTAGTATATTCCAGTATATTCTAGCATAGTCTAGCATATTCGAGTATATTATAGTATATTCTAGTATATTCTAGTATATCCAAGTATATTCTAGTATATTCTGGTATATTCTAGTATATTCTAGTATATCCTAGTATATTCAAGTATATTATAGTATATTCTAGCATATTCTAGTATATTCTAGTATATTCTATTATATTCTAGTATATTCAAGTATATTCTAGTATATTCTAGTTTATTCTAGTGTATTCTAGTATATTCAAGTATATTCTAGTATATTCTAGCATAGTCTAGCATATTCGAGTATATTCTAGTATATTCTAGTATATTCTAGTATATTCGACTATATTCTAGTATATTCTAGTATATCCGAGTATATTCTAGTATATTCTAGCATATTCTTGTATATTCTAGTATATTCCAGTATATTATACCATATTGTAGTATATTCTGGTATATTCTAGTATATTCTAGTATATTCAAGTATATTCTAGTATATTCTAGTTTATTCTAGTGTATTCTAGTATATTCAAGTATATTCTAGTATATTCAAGTATATTCAAGTATATTCTAGTATATTCAAGTATATTCTAGTATATTCTAGCATAGTCTAGCATATTCGAGTATATTCGAGTATATTCTAGTATATTCTAGTATATTCTAGTATATTCGAGTATATTCTAGTATATTCTAGTATATCCAAGTATATTCTAGTATATTCTGGCATATTCTTGTATATTCTAGTATATTCCAGTATATTATACTATATTCTAGTATATTCTGGTATATTCTAGTATGTTCTAGTATACTCAAGTATATTCTAGTATATTCTAGTATATTCAAGTATATTCTAGTATATTCTAGTATATTCTAGTCTATTCTAGTATATTCTAGTATATTCTAGTATATTCTAGTATATTCTAGTATATTCTGGTATATTCTAGTATATCCGGGTATATTCTAGTATATTCAAGTATATTCAAGTATATTCTAGTATATTCTTGTATATTCTAGTATATTCTAGTCTATTCTAGTATATTCTAGTATATTCTAGTGTATTCTAGTATATTCTAGCATATTCTAGTATATTCTAGTATATTCTAGTATATTCTAGTATATTCTAGTCTATTCTAGTATATTCTAGTATATTGTAGTATATTCTGGTATATTCTAGTATATCCGGGTATATTCTAGTATATTCCAGTATATTCTAGTATATTCAAGTATATTCAAGTATATTCTAGTATATTCCAGTATATTCTAGTGTATTCTAGTATATTCTAGCATATTCTAGTATATTCTAGTATATTCTAGAATATTCTAGCATATTCTTGTAAATTCTAGTATATTCTAGTGTATTCTGGTATATTCTAGTGTATTCTGGTATATTCTAGTGTAGTTTAGTATATTCTAGTATATTCCAGTATATTCTAGTATATTCAAGTATATTCAAGTATATTCTAGTATATCCGAGTTTATTCTAGTATATTCTAGCATATTCTAGAATATTCTAGTATATTCTGGTATATTCTAGTATATCCGGGTATATTCTAGTATATTCTAGTATATTCAAGTATATTCAAGTATATTCAAGTATATTTTAGTATATTCTAGTATATTCTGGTATATTCTAGTATATTCTAGCATATTCTAGTATATTCTAGTGTATTCTAGTGTATTCTGGTATATTCTAGTGTATTCTGGTATATTCTAGTATATTCGAGTATATTCTAGTATATTCTACTATATTCTAGTATATTCTAGCATATTCTTGTATATTCTAGTATATTCCAGTATATTCTACCATATTCTAGTATATTCTGGTATATTCTAGTATATCCGAGTATATTCTAGTATTTTCTAGTATATTCAAGTATATTCTAGTATATTCTAGTATATTCTAGTCTATTCTAGTATATTCTAGTCTATTCTAGTATATTCTAGTATATTCCAGTATATTCTAGCATAGTCTAGCATATTCGAGTATATTATAGTATATTCTAGTATATTCTAGTATATCCAAGTATATTCTAGTATATTCTGGTATATTCTAGTATATTCTAGTATATCCTAGTATATTCAAGTATATTCTAGTATATTCTAGCATATTCTAGTATATTCTAGTATATTCTATTATATTCTAGTATATTCAAGTATATTCTAGTATATTCTAGTTTATTCTAGTGTATTCTAGTATATTCAAGTATATTCTAGTATATTCTAGCATAGTCTAGCATATTCGAGTATATTCTAGTATATTCTAGTATATTCTAGTATATTCGAGTATATTCTAGTATATTCTAGTATATCCAAGTATATTCTAGTATATTCTAGCATATTCTTGTATATTCTAGTATATTCCAGTACATTATACCATATTCTAGTATATTCTGGTATATTCTAGTATATTCTAGTATATTCAAGTATATTCTAGTATATTCTAGTTTATTCTAGTGTACTCTAGTATATTCAAGTATATTCTAGTATATTCAAGTATATTCAAGTATATTCTAGTATATTCTAGTATATTCTAGTATATTCTAGTCTATTCTAGTATATCCGGGTATATTCTAGTATATTCAAGTATATTCTAGCATAGTCTAGCATATTCGAGTATATTATAGTATATTCTAGTATATTCTAGTATATCCAAGTATATTCTAGTATATTCTGGTATATTCTAGTATATTCTAGTATATCCTAGTATATTCAAGTATATTCTAGTATATTCTAGCATATTCTAGTATATTCTAGTATATTCTATTATATTCTAGTATATTCAAGTATATTCTAGTATATTCTAGTTTATTCTAGTGTATTCTAGTATATTCAAGTATATTCTAGTATATTCTAGCATAGTCTAGCATATTCGAGTATATTCTAGTATATTCTAGTATATTCTAGTATATTCGAGTATATTCTAGTATATTCTAGTATATCCAAGTATATTCTAGTATATTCTAGCATATTCTTGTATATTCTAGTATATTCCAGTATATTATACCATATTCTAGTATATTCTGGTATATTCTAGTATATTCTAGTATATTCAAGTATATTCTAGTATATTCTAGTTTATTCTAGTGTATTCTAGTATATTCAAGTATATTCTAGTATATTCAAGTATATTCAAGTATATTCTAGTATATTCTAGTATATTCTGGTATATTCTAGTATATTCGGGTATATTCTAGTATATTCTAGTATGTTCTAGTATATTCAAGTATATTCTAGTATATTCTATTCCATTCTAGTATATTCTAGTATATTCTGGTATATTCTAGTATATTCTAGTATATCCTAGTATATTCTGGTATATTCGAGTATATTCTAGTATATTCAAGTATATTCTAGTATATTCTAGTCTATTCTAGTATATTCTAGTATATTCGAGTGTATTCTGGTATATTCTAGTGTATTCTGGTATATTCTAGTATATTCTGGTATATTCTAGTATATTCTTCTATATTCTGGTATATTCTAGTACATTCTAGTATATTCTGGTATATTCTAGTATATTCGAGTATATTCTAGTATATTCTACTATATTCTAGTATATTCAAGTATGTTATAGTATATTCTATTCCATTCTAGTATATTCTAGTATATTCTGGTATATTCTAGTATATTCTAGTATATCCTAGTATATTCTGGTATATTCGAGTATATTCTAGTATATTCTAGTCTATTCTAGTATATTCTAGTATATTCTATTATATTCTAGTATATTCAAGTATATTCTAGTATATTCTAGTTTATTCTAGTGTATTCTAGTATATTCAAGTATATTCTAGTATATTCTAGCATAGTCTAGCATATTCGAGTATATTCTAGTATATTCTAGTATATTCTAGTATATTCGAGTATATTCGAGTATATTCTAGTATATTCTAGTATATTCTAGTATATTCTAGTATATTCTAGTATATTCTGGTATATTCTAGTATATCCGGGTATATTCTAGTATATTCAAGTATATTCAAGTATATTCTAGTATATTCTTGTATATTCTAGTATATTCTAGTCTATTCTAGTATATTCTAGTATATTCTAGTGTATTCTAGTATATTCTAGCATATTCTAGTATATTCTAGTATATTCTAGTATATTCTAGTATATTCTAGTCTATTCTAGTATATTCTAGTATATTGTAGTATATTCTGGTATATTCTAGTATATCCGGGTATATTGTAGTATACTCCAGTATATTCTAGTATATTCAAGTATATTCAAGTATATTCTAGTATATTCTAGTATATTCTAGTGTATTCTAGTATATTCTAGCATATTCTAGTATATTCTAGTATATTCTAGTGTATTCTAGTATATTCTAGTGTATTCTGGTATATTCTAGTGTATTCTGGTATATTCTAGTGTAGTTTAGTATATTCTAGTATATTCCAGTATATTCTAGTATATTCAAGTATATTCAAGTATATTCTAGTATATCCGAGTTTATTCTAGTATATTCTAGCATATTCTAGAATATTCTAGTATATTCTGGTATATTCTAGTATATCCGGGTATATTCTAGTATATTCTAGTATATTCAAGTATATTCAAGTATATTCAAGTATATTTTAGTATATTCTAGTATATTCTGGTATATTCTAGTATATTCTAGCATATTCTAGTATATTCTAGTGTATTCTAGTGTATTCTGGTATATTCTAGTGTATTCTGGTATATTCTAGTATATTCGAGTATATTCTAGTATATTCTACTATATTCTAGTATATTCTAGCATATTCTTGTATATTCTAGTATATTCCAGTATATTCTACCATATTCTAGTATATTCTGGTATATTCTAGTATATCCGAGTATATTCTAGTATTTTCTAGTATATTCAAGTATATTCTAGTATATTCTAGTATATTCTAGTCTATTCTAGTATATTCTAGTCTATTCTAGTATATTCTAGTATATTCCAGTATATTCTAGCATAGTCTAGCATATTCGAGTATATTATAGTATATTCTAGTATATTCTAGTATATCCAAGTATATTCTAGTATATTCTGGTATATTCTAGTATATTCTAGTATATCCTAGTATATTCAAGTATATTCTAGTATATTCTAGCATATTCTAGTATATTCTAGTATATTCTATTATATTCTAGTATATTCAAGTATATTCTAGTATATTCTAGTTTATTCTAGTGTATTCTAGTATATTCAAGTATATTCTAGTATATTCTAGCATAGTCTAGCATATTCGAGTATATTCTAGTATATTCTAGTATATTCTAGTATATTCGAGTATATTCTAGTATATTCTAGTATATCCAAGTATATTCTAGTATATTCTAGCATATTCTTGTATATTCTAGTATATTCCAGTACATTATACCATATTCTAGTATATTCTGGTATATTCTAGTATATTCTAGTATATTCAAGTATATTCTAGTATATTCTAGTTTATTCTAGTGTACTCTAGTATATTCAAGTATATTCTAGTATATTCAAGTATATTCAAGTATATTCTAGTATATTCTAGTATATTCTAGTATATTCTAGTCTATTCTAGTATATCCGGGTATATTCTAGTATATTCAAGTATATTCTAGCATAGTCTAGCATATTCGAGTATATTATAGTATATTCTAGTATATTCTAGTATATCCAAGTATATTCTAGTATATTCTGGTATATTCTAGTATATTCTAGTATATCCTAGTATATCCTAGTATATTCAAGTATATTCTAGTATATTCTAGCATATTCTAGTATATTCTAGTATATTCTATTATATTCTAGTATATTCAAGTATATTCTAGTATATTCTAGTTTATTCTAGTGTATTCTAGTATATTCAAGTATATTCTAGTATATTCTAGCATAGTCTAGCATATTCGAGTATATTCTAGTATATTCTAGTATATTCTAGTATATTCGAGTATATTCTAGTATATTCTAGTATATCCAAGTATATTCTAGTATATTCTAGCATATTCTTGTATATTCTAGTATATTCCAGTATATTATACCATATTCTAGTATATTCTGGTATATTCTAGTATATTCTAGTATATTCAAGTATATTCTAGTATATTCTAGTTTATTCTAGTGTATTCTAGTATATTCAAGTATATTCTAGTATATTCAAGTGTATTCAAGTATATTCTAGTATATTCTAGTATATTCTGGTATATTCTAGTATATTCGGGTATATTCTAGTATATTCTAGTATGTTCTAGTATATTCAAGTATATTCTAGTATATTCTATTCCATTCTAGTATATTCTAGTATATTCTGGTATATTCTAGTATATTCTAGTATATCCTAGTATATTCTGGTATATTCGAGTATATTCTAGTATATTCAAGTATATTCTAGTATATTCTAGTCTATTCTAGTATATTCTAGTATATTCGAGTGTATTCTGGTATATTCTAGTGTATTCTGGTATATTCTAGTATATTCTGGTATATTCTAGTATATTCTTCTATATTCTGGTATATTCTAGTACATTCTAGTATATTCTGGTATATTCTAGTATATTCGAGTATATTCAAGTATATTCTACTATATTCTAGTATATTCAAGTATGTTATAGTATATTCTATTCCATTCTAGTATATTCTAGTATATTCTGGTATATTCTAGTATATTCTAGTATATCCTAGTATATTCTGGTATATTCGAGTATATTCTAGTATATTCTAGTCTATTCTAGTATATTCTAGTATATTCTATTATATTCTAGTATATTCAAGTATATTCTAGTATATTCTAGTTTATTCTAGTGTATTCTAGTATATTCAAGTATATTCTAGTATATTCTAGCATAGTCTAGCATATTCGAGTATATTCTAGTATATTCTAGTATATTCTAGTATATTCGAGTATATTCGAGTATATTCTAGTATATTCTAGTATATCCAAGTATATTCTAGTATATTCTAGCATATTCTTGTATATTCTAGTATATTCCAGTATATTATACCATATTCTAGTATATTCTGGTATATTCTAGTATATTCTAGTTTATTCTAGTGTATTCTAGTCTATTCTAGTATATTCTAGTATATTCTAGTATATTCTAGTATATTCTAGTATATTCTGGTATATTCTAGTATATCCGGGTATATTCTAGTATATTCAAGTATATTCAAGTATATTCTAGTATATTCTAGTATATTCTAGTATATTCTAGTCTATTCTAGTATATTCTAGTGTATTCTAGTATATTCTGGTATATTCTAGTATATTCGGGTATATTCTAGTATATTCTAGTATATTCTAGTATATTCAAGTATATTCTAGTATATTCTATTCCATTCTAGTATGTTCTAGTATATTCTGGTATATTCTAGTATATTCTAGTATATCCTAGTATATTCTGGTATATTCGAGTATATTCTAGTATATTCAAGTATATTCTAGTATATTCGAGTCTATTCTAGTATATTCTAGTATATTCGAGTGTATTCTGGTATATTCTAGTGTATTCTGGTATATTCTAGTATATTCTGGTATATTCTAGTATATTCTACTATATTCTGGTATATTCTAGTACATTCTAGTATATTCTGGTATATTCTAGTATATTCGAGTATATTCTAGTATATTCTACTATATTCTAGTATATTCAAGTATATTATAGTATATTCTATTCCATTCTAGTATATTCTAGTATATTCTGGTATATTCTAGTATATTCTAGTATATCCTAGTATATTCTGGTATATTCGAGTATATTCTAGTATATTCTAGTCTATTCTAGTATATTCTAGTATATTCTGGTATATTCTAGTATATTCTAGTATATCCTAGTATGTTCTGGTATATTCGAGTATATTCTAGTGTATTCTAGTATATTCTAGTATATTCTAGTATATTCTAGTATATTCAAGTATATTCTAGTATATTCTAGTATATTCTAGTGTATTCTAGTATATTCAAGTATAATCTAGTATATTCTAGCATATTCTAGTATATTCTAGTATATTCTAGTATATTCTGGTATATTCTAGTATATTCTGGTATATTCTAGTATATTCTAGTATATCCTAGTATATTCTGGTATATTCGAGTATATTCTAGTATATTCGAGTATATTCTAGTATATTCTAGTATATCCAAGTATATTCTAGTATATTCTAGCATATTCTTGTATATTCTAGTATATTCCAGTATATCATACCATATTCTAGTATATTCTGGTATATTCTAGTATGTTCTAGTATACTCAAGTATATTCTAGTATATTCTAGTATATTCAAGTATATTCTAGTATATTCTAGTATATTCTAGTCTATTCTAGTCTATTCTAGTATATTCTAGTATATTCTAGTATATTCTAGTATATTCTGGTATATTCTAGTATATCCGGGTATATTCTAGTATATTCAAGTATATTCAAGTATATTCTAGTATATTCTAGTATATTCTAGTATATTCTAGTATATTCTGGTATATTCTAGTATATTCGGGTATATTCTAGTATATTCTAGTATATTCTAGTATATTCAAGTATATTCTAGTATATTCTATTCCATTCTAGTATATTCTAGTATATTCTGGTATATTCTAGTATATTCTAGTATATCCTAGTATATTCTGGTATATTCGAGTATATTCTAGTATATTCTAGTCTATTCTAGTATATTCTAGTATATTCTGGTATATTCTAGTATATTCTAGTATATCCTAGTATGTTCTGGTATATTCGAGTATATTCTAGTGTATTCTAGTATATTCTAGTATATTCTAGTATATTCTAGTATATTCAAGTATATTCTAGTATATTCTAGTATATTCTAGTATATTCTAGTATATTCTGGTATATTCAAGTATATTCGGGTATATTCTAGTATATTCTAGTATATTCTAGTATATTCAAGTATATTCTAGTATATTCTATTCCATTCTAGTATATTCTAGTATATTCTGGTATATTCTAGTATATTCTAGTATATCCTAGTATATTCTGGTATATTCGAGTATATTCTAGTGTATTCTAGTCTATTCTAGTATATTCTAGTATATTCTAGCATATTCTAGTATATTCTAGTATATTCCAGTATATTCTACCATATTCTAGTATATTCTGGTATATTCTAGTATATCCGAGTTTATTCTAGTATATTCTAGCATATTCTTGTAAATTCTAGTATATTCTAGTGTATTCTGGTATATTCTAGTGTATTCTGGTATATTCTAGTGTAGTTTAGTATATTCTAGTATATTCCAGTATATTCTAGTATATTCAAGTATATTCAAGTATATTCTAGTATATTCTAGTATATTCTAGTCTATTCTAGTATATTCTAGTATATTGTAGTATATTCTGGTATATTCTAGTATATCCGGGTATATTCTAGTATATTCTAGTATATTCAAGTATATTCAAGTATATTCAAGTATATTTTAGTATATTCTAGTATATTCTGGTATATTCTAGTATATTCTAGCATATTCTAGTATATTCTAGTGTATTCTAGTGTATTCTGGTATATTCTAGTGTATTCTGGTATATTCTAGTATATTCGAGTATATTCTAGTATATTCTACTATATTCTAGTATATTCTAGCATATTCTTGTATATTCTAGTATATTCCAGTATATTCTACCATATTCTAGTATATTCTGGTATATTCGAGTATATTCTAGTATATTCAAGTATATTCTAGTATATTCTAGTCTATTCTAGTATATTCTAGTATATTCTAGTGTATTCTGGTATATTCTAGTATATTCTGGTATATTCTAGTATATTCTACTATATTCTGGTATATTCTAGTACATTCTAGTATATTCTGGTATATTCTAGTATAGTCGAGTATATTCTAGTATATTCTACTATATTCTAGTATATTCAAGTATATTATAGTATATTCTATTCCATTCTAGTATATTCTAGTATATTCTGGTATATTCTAGTATATTCTAGTATATCCTAGTATATTCTGGTATATTCGAGTATATTCTAGTATATTCTAGTCTATTCTAGTATATTCTAGTATATTCTGGTATATTCTAGTATATTCTAGTATATCCTAGTATGTTCTGGTATATTCGAGTATATCCAAGTATATTCTAGTATATTCTAGCATATTCTTGTATATTCTAGTATATTCCAGTATATTATACCATATTCTAGTATATTCTGGTATATTCTAGTATGTTCTAGTATACTCAAGTATATTCTAGTATATTCTAGTATATTCAAGTGTATTCTAGTATATTCTAGTATATTCTAGTCTATTCTAGTATATTCTAGTATATTCTAGTATATTCTAGTATATTCTAGTATATTCTGGTATATTCTAGTATATCCGGGTATATATATTCTAGTATATTCAAGTATATTCAAGTATATTCTAGTATATTCTTGTATATTCTAGTATATTCTAGTCTATTCTAGTATATTCTAGTATATTCTAGTATATTCTGGTATATTCTAGTATATTCGGGTATATTCTAGTATATTCTAGTATGTTCTAGTATATTCAAGTATATTCTAGTATATTCTATTCCATTCTAGTATATTCTAGTATATTCTGGTATATTCTAGTATATTCTAGTATATCCTAGTATATTCTGGTATATTCGAGTATATTCTAGTATATTCAAGTATATTCTAGTATATTCTAGTCTATTCTAGTATATTCTAGTATATTCGAGTGTATTCTGGTATATTCTAGTGTATTCTGGTATATTCTAGTATATTCTGGTATATTCGAGTATATTCTAGTATATTCTAGTCTATTCTAGTATATTCTAGTATATTCTGGTATATTCTAGTATATTCTAGTATATCCTAGTATGTTCTGGTATATTCGAGTATATTCTAGTGTATTCTAGTATATTCTAGTATATTCTAGTATATTCTAGTAAATTCAAGTATATTCTAGTATATTCTAGTATATTCTAGTGTATTCTAGTATATTCAAGTATAATCTAGTATATTCTAGCATATTCTAGTATATTCTAGTATATTCTATTATATTCTAGTATATTCAAGTATATTCTAGTATATTCTAGCATATTCTTGTATATTCTAGTATATTCTAGTATATCCTAGTATATTCTGGTATATTCGAGTATATTCTAGTATATTCAAGTATATTCTAGTATATTCTAGTCTATTCTAGTATATTCTAGTATATTCTAGTGTATTCTGGTATATTCTAGTGTATTCTGGTATATTCTAGTATATTCTGGTATATTCTAGTATATTCTACTATATTC
This sequence comes from Sphecodes monilicornis, assembly GCA_913789915.3. Taxonomy (NCBI): domain Eukaryota; kingdom Metazoa; phylum Arthropoda; class Insecta; order Hymenoptera; family Halictidae; genus Sphecodes; species Sphecodes monilicornis. The sequence continues at coordinate 54,255 of CAJYYI030000216.1, forward strand.
TGGTATATTCTAGTACATTCTAGTATATTCTGGTATATTCTAGTATATTCAAGTATATTATAGTATATTCTATTCCATTCTAGTATATTCTAGTATATTCTGGTATATTCTAGTATATTCTAGTATATCCTAGTATATTCTGGTATATTCGAGTATATTCTAGTATATTCTAGTCTATTCTAGTATATTCTAGTATATTCTGGTATATTCTAGTATATTCTAGTATATCCTAGTATGTTCTGGTATATTCGAGTATATTCTAGTGTATTCTAGTATATTCTAGTATATTCTAGTATATTCTAGTATATTCAAGTATATTCTAGTATATTCTAGTATATTCTAGTATATTCTAGTATATTCTGGTATATTCTAGTATATTCTGGTATATTCTAGTATATTCTAGTATATTCTAGTATATTCAAGTATATTCTAGTATATTCTAGTATATTCTAGTATATTCTAGTATATTCAAGTATATTCTAGTATATTCTAGTATATTCTAGTATATTCTAGTATATTCTGGTATATTCTAGTATATTCGGGTATATTCTAGTATATTCTAGTATATTCTAGTATATTCAAGTATATTCTAGTATATTCTATTCCATTCTAGTATATTCTAGTATATTCTGGTATATTCTAGTATATTCTAGTATATCCTAGTATATTCTGGTATATTCGAGTATATTCTAGTATATTCTAGTCTATTCTAGTATATTCTAGTATATTCTGGTATATTCTAGTATATTCTAGTATATCCTAGTATGTTCTGGTATATTCGAGTATATTCTAGTGTATTCTAGTATATTCTAGTATATTCTAGTATATTCTAGTATATTCAAGTATATTCTAGTATATTCTAGTATATTCTAGTATATTCTAGTATATTCTGGTATATTCTAGTATATTCGGGTATATTGTAGTATATTCTAGTATATTCTAGTATATTCAAGTATATTCTAGTATATTCTATTCCATTCTAGTATATTCTAGTATATTCTGGTATATTCTAGTATATTCTAGTATATCCTAGTATATTCTGGTATATTCGAGTATATTCTAGTGTATTCTAGTCTATTCTAGTATATTCTAGTATATTCTAGTATATTCTAGTATATTCTAGTATATTCTGGTATATTCTGGTATATTCTAGTATATCGGGGTATATTCTAGTATATTCAAGTATATTCAAGTATATTCTAGTATATTCTAGTATATTCTAGTATA